>OLKM01000117.1:449196-451696 GCA_900291075.1 Melanogrammus aeglefinus | reverse complement strand
TGCCCTTCTCTGTCACATTGTGCTCCCCCCCCCGCGCCCCCCGTTCAGCTGGCGCGAGCGGAGGACAAGATGCGGAGTCTGGACGGCTGCTCGTGCGACCGGACGTGCGCGGCGGAGGACGGCGCGGTCTACCGGGAGCTGGACAGCTGGGTGGACGGCTGCAGGAACTGCTCCTGTCTGGTAAGGGCACACCGCAGGGGGGGGCTGGGAATTAGTGTGTGTGTGTGTGTGTGTGTGTGTGTGTGTGTGTGTGTGTGTGTGTGTGTGTGTGTGTGTGTGTGTGTGTGTGTGTGTGTGTGTGTGTGTGTGTGTGTGTGTGTGTGTGTGTGTGTGTGTGTGTTGCGGAGAGGGCTGTGTTTGTGTGTGTGTGTGTGTGTGTGTGTGTGTGTGTGTGTGTTGTGTGTGTGTGTGTGTGTGTGTGTGTGTGTGTGTGGTGTGTCGGTGTGTTGTGTGTGTGTGTGTGTGTGTGGTGGTGTGTGTGTGTGTTGCGGAGAGGGCTGTGTTTGTGTGTGTGTGTCTGTGTGCGTGTGTGTGTGTGTGTGTGTATGTGTTGTGTGTGTGGTGTGTGTGTGTGTGTGTGTGTGTGTGTGTGTGTGTGTGTGTGTGTGTGTGTGTGTGTGTGTGTCTGTTGTGTGTGTGTGTGTGTGTGTGTGTGTGTGTGTGTGTGTGGTGTGTGTGTGTGTGTGTGTGTGTGTGTGTGTGTGTGTGTGTGTGTGTGTGTGTGTGTGTGTGTGTGTGTGTGTGTGTGTGTGGGTGTTGAGTGAAAGGGGTGTGTGTGTGTGTGTGGGGGTGGAATTCCAATTACAGTGATATGTGATATATAAATATATATACAGTTTATATATTAATATTGTTGACAGAGAAGACAAAATGGAATAAAATGGCTAGAGGGGGTGAAGAAATACACATTAATATCCGTGAAATCATATTTTAATTTTGGTGTTTGAAAGGTTTCTGTTTATTCCTCGGCAAAATTACACGATTTATTTGCCAGGGACTTCTCTCTACTGGGATCCCGTATGGATTTTCATAATGAATTTTGGATTGAAGCAGATCCAATAAGCATAAGCATAAGCACGGGATAACTGACATCTGAATATTATTCTTACAAGTATTGAGTTTTATTCAGGGTTTGGAAAAGTGGCAATCCCTAAAGGCAACACCTGAAGAGAAGTTGTCACTAGAATTCGAACAACAACACTGCAATAGCATCCAGTTTTAATGTGCCCTTTTGCTACTTGGAAACTATTAATTAAACTAAAAATGAATTCTTCAAACTGCCAATCCTTCAGAAGGTTTGCCGTATTATTATGCGAAGGTGGTATTGAATAGCAACAGGTTTATACCGATAATAACAAGTAACTGAAAACTGAAAACTGTTAAAAAAAAATAGAGCTTCAGAACCTGAAAGGGGAGACGTCTGGCTCGGTTATTTTCTACGACGAGAGAGAACTGTTTCTTAATGTTCGGAAACACCAACTCGGTTTAGGCAGTAAATCAATTGAACAAATCAAATCAAAAATTGGACCATTGTGATCATCGGGCCTGGATTTGGGGTTCGCTAAATTCACAAAAATGTTGTTTATGTTTTTTTTGGCAACGTCAACTCCGTATCGGCAGAAAACAAAATCTGAAAATTTTGACCAATGACTTCATCGGGCCAGGATTCGTTTTTTCGGACACAGAGTTCGGAGGTGTTGTTGCGATCCGTGTTTTTTTTGGCACAACCTGCAAAACAAACACGTCCTCCGTTAACACGAAAACACACGCAGATCCCCATTTCATACCGTCCATGCCATCGCTGACGCGGTCATGTGACCTATCATGTGACCAGTCATGTGACCTGTCATGTGACCTGTCATGTGACCTGTCATGTGACCTGTCATGCGACCTGTCCCCGCCCCCCCACAGAACGCCTCGGTGCACTGCGAGCCGCTGGCCTGCCCCCGCCTGCAGTGCCCGCCCCACAGCGCGGCCGCCTACGTCCCCGGGACCTGCTGCAAGGAGTGCCAGCGTGAGTGGGACACACACCGCCACCACGGCAACCGCTGTCCCTCAGGGACCGGCTCGCCGAGCGACGGCTGGCCGGTCCGATGACGGGGCCGCAGATGACAGATTTGTTTGGTGACTGTTGCTAGTTTTTTTAATGAGGGGGATTGATAGCGATCTGAGATGTGTGCTGTTGGAGGACAGGTAAGGGGCTGAGGGGTCGGGATCCATGATCAGGTAGTGATCATGGATCCCATGATCACTACCTGATCATGGTAGCGGACATTGGGGATTGAACCCGGTAGGTTTGGTTTGTACGAAGTGGTTTGGTTGCGGTTTCATATTCGTATTTCTGCATTGTGTACGTATTTGTATTTTCATACTGGCGGTAGTCTCCCTTCGCTCTCTCCCACTTTGTTATCTCTGCAGACCGTAGCGAGTTCTCCATGCAGCGCGGTTCCATACGTCCCTATAGGTCTCCGTTAAGGAACGCGACTCACGCTGAGGCGGC
>OLKM01000117.1:441696-444196 GCA_900291075.1 Melanogrammus aeglefinus | reverse complement strand
TTGCTAAGGAGCTTCAGGTGTGTGAGCTGTTTTTCTGCGTTGTTAAATGAGCTTCAGGTCGTGTGATGCTGTTCCTCCCGGTTGCTAAGGAGACTTCAGGATGTGAGGGACTGTTTCTCCCGGTTGCTAAGGAGCTTCAGGTGTGAGGCTGTTCCTCCCGGTTGCTTGAGGAGCTTCAGTGTTGAGAGCTGTTCCTCCCGGTTGCTAAGGAGCTTCAGGTCTGAGGCTGTTCCTCCCGGTTGTTAAGGAGCTTCAGGTGTGAGGCTGTTCCTCCCGGTTGCTAAGGAGCTTCAGGTCTGAGGCTGTTCCTCCTGGTTGTTAAGGAGCTTCAGGTCTGAGGCTGTTCCTCCCGGTTGTTAAGGAGCTTCAGGTGTGAGGCTGTTCCTCCCGGTTGCTAAGGAGCTTCAGGTGTGAGGCTGTTCCTCCCGGTTGCTAAGGAGCTTCAGGTGTGAGGCTGTTCCTCCCGGTTGTTAAGGAGCTTCAGGTGTGAGGCTGTTCCTCCCGGTTGCTAAGGAGCTTCAGGTCTGAGGCTGTTCCTCCCGGTTGTTAAGGAGCTTCAGGTGTGAGGCTGTTCCTCCTGGTTGCTAAGGAGCTTCAGGTGTGAGGCTGTTCCTCCCGGTTGCTAAGGAGCTTCAGGTGTGAGGCTGTTCCTCCCGGTTGCTAAGGAGCTTCAGGTGTGAGGCTGTTCCTCCCGGTTGCCAAGGAGCTTCAGGTGTGAGTCTCCGGCGTGTGGAGCCCCGCTGCAGACGGAGCCGGTTGTATTGGAAGCGGGCTCCTCTGGGGCGATAACTCAGCCTGACAGCCCCTCCCTGGATCCTGTCGTTGATTAACCGTGCATCCCAGCTCGCGTACGTGGCGGAGCGGCGGGGGTTGAATGATCTGCACAAGTTCTTTGCGTGTGTGCGCGCGCGCGTGTGTGTGTGTGTGTGTGTGTGTGTGTGTGTGTGTGTGTGCGTGTGTGTGTGTGAGTGGTCTTCCACTCTGCGTGCTGCTGACGACTTGATGTTTTGCTGTCGTTTAGGGACCGTCCCCTTTTGTGGCGTTGGCTTGTTAATCCTCTCTCGAATTCTACGCTTAATGGCTTTATCCTTAATCCGAACCAAATCTGTATCATAGTCCTGTGCCAGCCATGGCAGAGAGCGTGGTGGGGTGACACGTGATATAGAGTGTGTGTGTGTGTGTGTGTGTGTGTGTGTGGTGTGTGTTGTGCTGTGTGTGTGTGTGTTGTGTGTGTGTGTGTGTGTGTGTGGTGTGTGTGGCGCGCTCGTGTGGTGTGTGTGTGTGTGTGTGTGTGTAGGTGTGTTGTGTGTGTGTGTGTGTGTGTGTGTGTGCGTGCTTGTGTGTGCATATGCGCATGTGTGTGCGTTTGCGTATATCGGTTTGAGAGTGTGTACGTGCGTTTGCGTGTGTGTGTGTGTGCGTGTTCGTATGCGTATGTGTGTGCGTATGTGTGTGTGTGTGTGCGGGTTTGTGTGTGTCTGCATAGGCGTATGCATGTGTGAGTCTTTATGCATATGTGCGTGAGCGTATGCACGTATGTGTGTGTTCACACGCTATAATCCTGAAATGATGTATTACAATAGCAGTAACAATCGTAATTAAAGTCCTCTGCTTCCACAGGCTACGGTGTTGTCGAAGGTGGCGGAGATATGTCAGTGAGTGTGCTGCGAGCAGCACCTCCGGTAACCCAAGTCCCCGGATGTGTCCTTTAGCGTGGGACTAATTACATGCCGCTGCGCATGAATGTTGCATGCTTTATATTAATACGTAATGGTGGGAAAGATCTGTCATTGTGTCAAAGGACGGGAACGTTTTTATTTCCGAACTGCAGTGAGCGTGTGCTGCTCTGCCTTAGCACAGTATGGAAATCCCGCTTGATATCAGATCATTGTGTGATTTATAAACCCGCTGAGTGGATCCAGAGTGATTGGGACGAAATCCATTGCCACACTTTATGACGCAGTCACCGAAGATGACAAAATGAAATAAGACTTTTTTTGTAGATAAGATAAGCGACTTGTCACTACGGTGTTTCTGAATTCACACAGATAACTCTTTGAGAGTTGCCACAAGCTAAAAACCAAAAAAAACCAAATCATCGGTCTGCCTTTCTCAGCATGGTTTAGACAGTGTGTGGTGATAATAACGAGCGCCACGGCAGAAAGGTGCTCATATTAGTATTGAGGAGATCATGCTGTATGTTTTTAACCCAGCCCAGCCAAACCGCGCAGAACTCAGAGTAAACACGCGGTTCTTCACAGTTCGGGAAGGCCTCCGGGCGTCCCAAAGTTTCCACGAGCCAACTTTAAATGAACACTTTGGGGACCTGACAGGCTTTGATCCGTTATTGTAAATAGACGGCAAGGAAACACAAAACTTGTTGTTTTGTTTTGGTTGCCGTGGGAATGGGGTTGAAGTTGAGTTGAGATTTTTTTTTTCTAAACTGTTGGAGTGAGGCCCTTTCACGCGAAAGCACACCGATGACAAGACCAAGTAACGT
>OLKM01000117.1:431696-434196 GCA_900291075.1 Melanogrammus aeglefinus | reverse complement strand
CTCTCTCTCTCTCTCTCTCTCTCTCTCTCTCTCTCTCTCTCTCTCCTCTCTCTCCCTCTCTCCCCTCTCTCTCTCTCTCTCTCTCTTTTCCCCCTCTCTCTCTCTCTCTCTCTCTCTCTCTCTCTCTCTCTCTCTCTCTCTCTCTCTCTCTCTCTCTCTCTCTCTCTCTCTCTCCTCTCTCTCTCTCTCTCTCTCTCTCTCTCTCTCTCTCTCTCTCTCTCTCTCTCTCTCTCTCTCTCTCTCTCTCTCTCTCTCTTTTCTTCATCCCCCCCCCTCTCTCTCTCTCCCTCTCTCTCCCCCTCCCTCTCCCTCTCTCTCTCCCCCTCCCTCTCCCCTCTCTCCCTCTCCCCTCCCTCAGACATCGACGAGTGTGAGACGGGCCGGAACACGTGCGCTAAGGACATGACGTGCGTGAACGTGGACGGGGGCTACGACTGCCGCTGCCCCCACGGGAAGAACTGCTCCGGAGACTGCCACTTCGACGACCGCGTGAAGCACGACGGGCAGATCTGGGTGATGGACGGCGACCGCTGCTCCGTGTGCTCCTGTCAGGTGAGCCATAAGTCCCGCCTCCAAGCCCCCCGGTACCCTCGGTCAAATGTCGGTGTGGAATAACACGGGGGCTTTTGAATGGTCGTACATAAGAAACTCTGTAGGTGGCGGAGAGGTAAAACAGGGTGTCCGCGCATCCTTAAAAAGTCTTAGAAAGTCTTAAATTCATGTTTCTAAATTTAAGGCCTTAAAAAGTCTTAAATTCATGTTTCTAAATTTAAGGCCTTAAAAAGTCTTAAATTCGTTACAAATGTCATATGCTGGTCTTAAATACTGTAACTCAAGATCTTAAATTTGTCGGGCAGGACTTCTTTTTTTTTTCTCGAATGACTTTTCAGGAAGAAAAAGTCAAAGTTGCTAGCTGCATATATAAACGATTATCTGCGTGCTTGCTAGCTAGTCGGCGACAATGGGTAGGTGCAAATTCAAGAACAGTTGGCTGGAAGACGTCCGTTTCCGAAGTTGGCTCGCGTCTGTTGCCAACCCCCCACCATCACGTGTTTTAGGTCTTCAATTTCATTCAAGGTGGTATTAAAAAGGTCTTAAAAAGTCTTACATTTGACTTGCTGAAACCTGCAGATACCCTGTAAAAGCTGTGTCACGTTTTGGACTGCACTCGTCGTAAGTAGTAAACGATTATTAATGCTACTTTAACGGCATCATTCTTACGATCATTTAAAAAAAACCATGTTATTTCCCATAGACAGGGAACTAGACGGGGAGCGTCGAGGTGTCCTTGAGCAAGGCACCTCACCCCTAACTGCTCCCGGCGAGCTAGCTGTCGACTTGTATGTCTGACTCCGCCGTCGGTGTGTGAATGTGTGCATGAATGGGTGAATGCTAGGCGATATTGTAAAGCGCTTTGGATAAAAGCGCCGTATAAATGCAGTCCGTTTACCTTTTTTTACCGTTTAGGGACAAAGATCGGATTATGATTGGTTTGATACTTTACCTCGCTAGCCGCGAGAGCTAGCAATATGAATGGGAGAGAAATACAACAACAAGCCATTTATGTAGTGTTCTCTCCGCTATAACTTAAGGGACGAAAATTCGGATTACGATTATTTTTTTCGTTCATTCGTTTTGAAGTTTGACGGAGCTCGCCGGGAAAGCCAAAAATTTGAAAAGGAGAGAAATATAATAAGAGGATTTAAGTCATATTATTTATAAATTTGATATTTCTCTCTATTATACTTTTGCAGTGAGTTTGAGCCCGCTGGGCAGACTCTATGTTTAATTTTACTCCTTCCAACTTGGCATAAGCACGTCTTTATTCACTACTGAGTCATTTAGCAGACTCTTTTTATCCAAAGCGCTTTTGCTAAAGAAGCCGTGAGGTATCTTGCTCACAGACCCTCACAAGTTAGGCTGCGAACATTTGGAATCGAACCCGGAAACCTTTCAGTTGGCCCCGCCACCCCTAACCACGCCACCATCCAACGGCGGAGTCAGCCACGCAGGGCGACAGCCGGCGCGTCGGGGAGCAGTCAGGGTGAGGCGTCTCGCTCAGGGACACCTCGGCACTCGGCTAGGAGGAGCCGCCGGGGATCGAACCGGCAACCTTCTGGTTACCAGTCATCCCGCTGTACCTCTCGCTCTACATGCCGCCCAAATGTGATCTGACGTTTATAGGACGGGGGACACCGCAGTGACCGCCGGGGGGGACGCGTCAATGCTCCCCCTTCACTCACCCCTTGTGCCCCCCTCCCTGCAGACCAGCCGGGTGCTGTGCAGGAGGATGGTGTGCGACTGTGACAACCCCACGGTGGACGTGTTCTGCTGCCCCGAGTGTGACCCGCGGCTCAGCGGCCGCTGCCTGGACCAGAACAGCCGGCTGTCCTACAACAGCGGAGACACCTGGCTGGAGGGCTGCCAGCAGTGCACCTGCACGGTGAGGTGTGGGTGGGTGAAGGGGAGAGGGTGAGAGGGGTAGGGGGGGGCTGGAGGG
>OLKM01000117.1:410493-413239 GCA_900291075.1 Melanogrammus aeglefinus | reverse complement strand
CCCTCCCTCTCTCCCGCGCCTCCCTCCCCCGCGCCCCCGCCTCTTCCCTCTTCTCCCCCTCCCTCTCCCCCCCTCCTTTCTCCCTCCTTTCTCCCCTGCCTTCTCCCCTCCCTCTCTCTCCTCCCTTCTCGCCCTCCTCCTCTCTCCCCCTCCCTCCTCACCTCCCTCCTTTCTCCTACTTCCCCCCTCCCTCTCTCCCTCCGTCCCCCCCTCTCTCCCTTCTTTCCCTCCCCCCCCCCACGCGGGAGGATGGACTGCTGGCCCGTGACGTGCGCGGGGCTGGGGGAGTGTGACCTGAGCGCCGTCCCAGAGGGGGAGTGCTGCCCCCGCTGCGTCACCGACCCCTGCAGCGCCGACCCGGTCGCCCCCGACAACGACCTGGCGGGCACCTGCACGGACGAGAGCGGCCTGACGCGCTTCGGCGGAGCCACCTGGACCAAGCACGGAGCGGAGTGCACGCTCTGCCAGTGCAAGGTGGGGGCGCGCACGCACACACACACACACACACACGTCGTCACACACGCACACACGCGCACACACATGCTCACATCTTATCATACACACACGCTCACACCCACACACACACATACGTCTAGCAATACACACATATTCAAGCACTTACACACACACAAAAACACACACATTATAAACACAAACCATGGAGTTAAACAATTGGAGGATCTTCATCACATTATTTATTCCCTCGCTCTCTCCCTCTCCCTCTCCCTCTCTCTCTTTCTCTCCCTCTCCCTCTCCCTCTCTCTCTCCCTCTCTCTCTTTCTCTCCCTCTCCCTCTCTCTCTCTCTCTCCCTCTCTCTCTTTCTCTCCCTCTCCCTCTTCCTCTCCCTCTCTCTCTCTCTCTCTCTCTCTCTCTCTCTCTCTCTCTCTCTCTCTCTCTCTCTCTCTCTCCCCATCCATGCAGAACGGCCACGTCTGTTGCTCCAAGGACCCTCTGTGCCGCTAGCCGCGCCCAACGCCGGGGCCACGCCCACCGAACGGCCACGCCCCTCTGGCCACGCCCCTTTGGCCACGCCCCGCCCGTCAGCTCTGTATAAACTGCTCCCCCCGCTCCTCATCCGTCCTTCCCCCGTCCGTCTGTCCCTCCGTTAATCTGGCCGTCCCTCATTCCATCCATCCAGCTCTCCCGCAATGTTTTTCCACTCCGTCCGTCCGTCCGTCCGACCGACCTCAGTGTTTTTCTGTCCATCCATTCTGGAATGCGTTGGTCTGTGGACACGCCATGGTAAACCACCCATCCGTTCATCCATCCATCTAGTCATCCGTCCATTCATTCCTTCCCTCCTCCTCGATGTTCAGCAGGAACAGGAACGCCGGGTCAGAACCGATCCGAACGTTAAGGATAAATAGCTCCACCGGAACACGAACGATATAAGCAAAGGGACTCCGACCAGTCCAGTCCACGGAGGCACCCCGGTCCGTTTATATGTTTATAGCTTCAGTAAACAACTCGGAAAGTGACTCGCACCATTCCATGTCATTTGATATTTTCTCCGTGTTGTCCCCCCCCCCCCCCCTCCCTGCTTGGCCTTGGTTTTTGTGAAGCAACGTGTTCCTTCCGCACTGCGCTCGCATTGTGAGCGTCGGACGTTTTTCCGATGCGTCGGTTTCGTTCTCCGATGTGTCCCTTGTTCGAGGGGTTTGGGGGTCTTGGGGGGGGGGGGGGGAGAGCCGTTTCAAACCGATAACCGTTTCCTTTCTCTGAGACTTTTGAATAGAACTGTGCTTTTGTACCGTAGCTTTATCCTGTTCTGTCCTGGTTGGAAGTATTTAGTGGCTTGATATTGTGTACTGAGAAATTTAAACTTTCCATTAAAGTGACTGAAAAGAGAACCCCTTTTGGTTTCATGTTGTGTGGTTTCTACAACAAACAAAACAACACACAACAACACACACACTACGTTCAGCATTGGACATTTTGCTTCCGAAGAGCGATGGCTTGTTGTATGGAGAGCTCCGTCATTTTTACATTCGTATTTTTCTATCGATTGAAGATCGGCAACTTTTGCTTTTTTTTTTTATTCATCCGTGTTTCTGCGCCACAGTTTGAAGGGGCCGTGCGTAAAGTGTTGGAGCAGGAGGCTGAAAGCTGTTGCAAGAAACGGCAATAAACTGCAATTACCGCAATCATTTCCACTAATTGTATTGCATTCAGTGGCACATTCTCTGACTTGGGGGCTAAAACATCACTCTGTCATCATGTAGCGTGTTAAGGTATATATTTTCTATTTTTGTCGGTCCCGAAAATGAATAATAATGAACGAAAGGATGTTCACTTTGACATGTCAAGTCACTCCAAGCGCTCCGGTGCAGAACACAGACCGAAGCGGCGTCGTCCGACCTCAGAGACGGCGACGTTTCTTATTCTAAGAGCATATCGAAGAGTAAACAGAGCTTAAACCACATGGGGGTACAGCGTGGAATAAACCCGGGTCGTCGCTCATGCTCTTTGTGATTGACATGAAATTATTTGTGTGGGATATTGCGTTTGTTCAGCACGTCAACCCACTCTCTGCCACTCGCACCTTTGTTAAAGTTGCACTCAGTGAGAATCTAGGTCATCTCCTGCCTGATTATGAAAGGATTGAGAAAGATAGAAAACTTAAGACAGCAGTGAACACATTGGCCTTAAGAAATAAATAAAAAAAATGGATGTTGCGTTTCAATTTCATAATGTTGGGAGATGTCTCCGGAGCTGTGGCCGAATAAACAATCCGTGCCCATCTAA
>OLKM01000117.1:395493-400493 GCA_900291075.1 Melanogrammus aeglefinus | reverse complement strand
TAGTGCAAAGGTCTTGGTCCCGGATGGCCAACGCCTGGGACAGACGGCTTTAAAGATGCATCCTAATGGTGGCTAACTGCTGAGTCTGTCTGACCAGAGCCTGATGATGAGTGGGGGCAGGTACCTCTGTTCAGAGACTCCAGGTCAATAATACATTTTCCACATTAGGCTGTCTCTAACTCGGTCTGAATGCGTGCATTGTGACGGATACCGGTTCCAACGCGGTGAAGGCTGTTATTGTTTTATTAGATTGAGGCCGCTAGAAAAACAGTGTGTGCGTTTAAGGGCGTGTCCGACAATGATTGACAGGTTGTGCAGTTGATCTGCTTCCAGGGTTTTTCTCTCTCTCTGACCGTTGGCTCCGCCCACGGAGCGGGTGAAACGCTGCACGCGTTCGCCAAACGTCACAAGAACTTTTGTGTCCTCCAGAATAGCGGCGAGCATAAAGACCAAACTTGGCTTCAACAAGGTTTCTTCAGAAGAAGCCGCGGTTCCCCGTCTTCTTCTCTGGCCAGCGACCCTCTCTGATTTCCGTAGCAACCAGCCAAGCAATCATTGATCTGTGATTGGCTCAGTGTATCAGTCCCCCTGTTCAATATCAGGTTTCCCTCAATGTGCGTAACAAGATCCATCGACGACTAGAAAGGAGTGAAACACAAACACCACCCCCCCCAAGCCTCAACCCCCTGCCCCGGCCTCCATCAACACCACCCACCTCGGGCTGCGTGTGGCTCAGGAGGAAGAGCGGGTTGACTTGGTAACCGGAAGGTTGCTGGTTCGATCCCCGGCGGCTCCTCCTAGCCGAGTGTCGAGGTGTCCCTGAGCGAGACGCCTCACCCTGACTGCTCCCTGACGAGCCGGCTGTCGCCCTGCGTGGCTGACTCCGCCGTCGGTGTAGTGAATGTGTGCTGAACGGGTGAAGGTTAGGCGGTGTGGTAAAGCGCTTTGAGTGGCCACTGGTTAGCAAAGCGCTGAATAAACGCAGTCCATTTACCGCCAAAACACCTCCCCTCCCGACGGCGTTTCTTCCCTGCTGTTTGTCTGAACCCTGTGTGCGTGTCTGTGTGTGTGCGTGCCACCATGTGACCCCCCAGAAAAGCTGGTGTTGGGCGAGACCCGACTGGTGTGTAAGCGGTTCGACCAGGAGTACGACGCCTACGTGCTGCCCCTGCTGGACGAGGGCATGCCCTGCTACCTGCTGTACCGCCTGGACACCACCAACAACCACGGCTACGAGTGGCTGTTCCTGGCCTGGTCCCCGGAGGGCTCCCCTGTGAGTACAACACAACACAACACGGCACAACACAACACACTCTCCGACACGCTTGTTCACACCAGAGGCCCAGCAAAGGACGGGGAGGGGGGGGCGGCGGACATTTGGAATTTCTTTGGGGGCTCGTCATTGGAATTATTGTGATTATGTAACAGAGGATGATGTTGTTGCTGGATTGAGTTGAGCCATGGCTTTAGCCCCCCGTGCGTTAGCCAAAAGTGTTCCAGCGCGTCCTTACTCGAGGTCCGTCCACCTCTCGATCTGCCGTCCTCTTTTTTTTTTTCCGTCACGGTCCAGACTTGTTAACGTCACTTCCCCCCCCCCACTTTTTGTGTCGTGCTGGCTTTGCGTGGCTCTTGGACTCTTCGGGTTGTGTTTCAAATGATTATGTTTTGAAATGATCCGCTCTCGTGTTTAGGAGGATCCAATGTTTCGGCTGGTCTGATAGCCAAGCGTGTTGGTCTTGTGTGCGCGCTCTTTTTGCAACCACAGTCTTGAATTACTCGAATTTTATTGTGCTTCCACTATTTCTGCAGTCTAGCAGTCGTAAAAAAAATAAAGCGACGTTTTTGGGCAGTGTTTTTTTCCGATCCAAACTGGGCTTTTTATTTTTTATTGCAGAACGACGTAACACACACGGAATGCAAACGATTATCTCAGCCACGTTTTTGGGGAAGATGCAAAAGGAAAGACACGATTAGCCAGGCCGAGGGTGGAGGAGATCAGGTTGTGCCAGTAAGAGTGGGCCCCTGACAATGTTACCGTTCTGGTGATTAAACAAAAACCATGCCATTTGCACTGGGTTGTGCCTGTAGGATGTACACTCAACCCAGTTCAACCAGTTAACCGTGTCTCCAGTTCAGAACACAATACAGAACATGCTTCTAGTGTGTTCTGTTTGTACCATGGTACGTACGTACTGGGTTGAAGGCACGCACACGTTCATGTTTTGGTGTGATTCAGCAACCTTTTTAATCCGGTTATTACAGCATGTTCAAGCTTGTGAATACATGAGATGTACTTACGGGAAAGCAAACAGGCTGGCTAGTGTGTCTCGCAGAGAGCGAATGGGGAACCTTCTGCCTGTGTGTATTTATGTATCGAGGCAAAGCTGAAAAAATAACGTCTTTCTACATAAAGACCTGCATTGCACAACACTCTCCTCTGCAACAAACAGTTGCACTAGTTGTTTGCTATGGCTACCGTGATGCAACAAAAAAGCAAACATGGCTTCACTTTAAACGACTTTCTAAAATGCTTTCAGTGTGAACCCAAATGTATGACAAACACACACACACACACACACACACACACACACACACACACACACACACACACACACACACACACACACACACACACACACACACACACACACACACACACACACACACACACACACACACACGGGAACACCTCTGCCTGTTAGTTTGACACCGCCACTTGTTACGGCTGTTGTAACGGCTTATCACACTCACATCTGGTGGCATAATATGTCACCTTTAATAACCATCAGTAAATCATTATAAACCATCCGCAATCGTTACCAGATGAAGTAATCCAGAGAGAGAGAGAGAGAGAGAGAGAGAGAGAGAGAGAGAGAGAGAGAGAGAGAGAGAGAGAGAGAGAGAGAGAGAGAGAGAGAGAGAGAGAGAGAGAGAGAGAGAGAGAGAGAGAGAGAGAGAGAGAGAGAGAGAGAGGGGGGGGGGGAGAGAGAGAGAGAGAGAGAAGAGAGGAGAGGGAGAGAGAGGAGGGGGGGGAGGGAGAGAGAGGAGAGAAAGAGGGAGAGAGGGGGAGAGGGGGAGAAAGGCAGGGGGAGAGGGGGAGGGAGGGAGGGAGAGAGGGAGAAGAAGAGGGAGAGAGGGAGAAGGAGAGAGGGAGAGGGAGAGAGAGAGGGAGAAGGAGAGGGAGAGAGAGGGAGAGAGAGACATTACCAAATGAAGTCTTTTTATTGTATCTTTATTTGTGGCGTTGTGCTGTCTCGTTCTGTGTATTCTTATGACACTGTAAAGCGACCTTGAGTATGAGAAAGGCGCCATCTAAAACAAACGGGTCATGATTATTGTTAACCCTGCCTTGGGTCTCCTCTAGGTGCGTCAGAAGATGCTCTACGCCGCGACGAGAGCCACAGTCAAGAAGGACTTTGGCGGGGCTCACATCAGAGAGGAGATCTTCGGCACGGCCCTTGTGAGTCGTCGTGTGTGTGTGTGTGTGTGTGTGTTTTAATGTGTGTGTGTGTGTTGAGTACAAACACCGGGACCCAACACTGGCCTCGCTGTAACCAGATTATCGGGGCTGTGGCGTGGCGTGATTCAATTAGCGAATGGAAACGCACTCAACCCTCATCACAATCAGTTAGGAGTGACCTCAAGCTCCCCCCCCCCCCCCCCGCTGTCCTCTCCATCCCCAGGATGAGGTGTCTCTCAGCGGGTACCACAAGTACCTGGAGTCCCTGAAGGCCCCGCTGCCGCTGACCGCCGCTGAGCAGGAACTGAGACAGATCAAACTGGATGAGGTACGGACGGAAGGACATCTGACGTCCACGGGGGATGTGTGCTGTCTCCCTGTCTCTCTGTCTCTCTGTCTCTGTCCCTCTGTCTCGCTGTCTCTCTGTCGCTGTCTCTCTTGCTCGGTCTGTCTGTCTGTCTCTATGTCTACCTCCCTCCCTCCCTCTCTCTCTCTCTCTCTCTCTCTCTCTCTCTCTCTCTCTCTCTCTCTCTCTCTCTCTCTCTCTCTCTCTCTCTCTCTCTCTCTCTCTCTCTCTCTCTCTCTCTCTCTCTCTCTCTCTCTCTCTCTCTCTCTCTCTCTCTCTCTCTCTCTCTCTCTCTCATCTCTCTCTCTCTCTCTCTCTCTCTCTCTCTCTCTCTCTCTCTCTCTCTCTCTCTCTCTCTCTCTCTCTCTCTCTCTCTCTCTCTCTCTCTCTCTCTCTCTCTCTCTCTCTCTCTCTCTCTCTCTCTCTCTCTCTCTCCCTCTCTCATGGTCTATCTCTATCATCTATCTATATCATGCGTATACATTGTGTCTCTCAATGGGTGTCACTCTATGGTTCGTGGCCAATGCTACAGAACGACTCAGAATGTCAATACAGGTTGAACACCGAGCACTGATCCGTGCACATAGGCTTGTGGATTGAGGCCTGACAGACGCTGCATCAAAGTCACAATGGGTGAGACAGAGCCCCTCCCAGTTTTCTGAATTCCAAGGACAATGCACGGCCAGTATCCATGTTGTGTCCACGGTCGCCGTGCAGCTGGGTGACGCAAGCTAGCGTAGCACCAGGTCATTTGAAGCTACGTGCTATTTCACACACAGCGACCTATATATTTACACGCTTGGGAATCTCTTTTAAACCTGCAAGGTGGACTCTCCCAACAACAACAAAATAAGGATGTTGGCACATTTTGCCAAGCCATCCATTAGTCCTGCCCCCCCCCCCACCCCCGTCCCCCTGACCCCCCCCTCACCCCGTCCTCTCCCCCCTACATCGCCCACCCACCCAGCGCTTTGAAGGGCTGATAAGTCTACACTAATCTGCATGCTGGGCCTAACCAAAGAGGCTTTTGGTTATTTACTACCACTCTCCCATCAAGCACCACTGAATCAATATCTGTCTCTCTGTCTCTCTGTCGCTCTGTCTCTCTGTCTCTCTCTGTCTCTCTGTCTCTCTGTCTCTCTGTGTCTCTCTCGCTCTCTCTCTCTCTCTCTCTCTCTCTCTCTCCTCTCTCCT
>OLKM01000117.1:358902-395468 GCA_900291075.1 Melanogrammus aeglefinus | reverse complement strand
ATCTGTCTCTCTGTCCCTCTGTCGCTCTGTCCCTCTGTCTCTCTCTGTCTCTCTGTCTCTCTGTCTCTCTGTCTCTCTCTCTCTCTCTCTCTCTCTCTCTCTCTCTCTCTCTCTCTCTCTCTCTCTCTCTCTCTCTCTCTCTCTCTCTCTCTCTCTCTCTCTCTCTCTCTCTCTCTCTCTCTCTCTCTCTCTCTCTCTCTCTCTCTCTCTCTCTCTCTCTTCTCTCTCTCTCTCTCTCTCTCTCTCTCTCTCTCTCTCTCTCTCTGTAACGTATTAGAGTTGGATTGGTGGAGGAACACATGACCCCCCACTCTCCCCCCCTCCCCCCCCCCATGTATCCTACATATCTGCTAATCCATTCTGGGCGCCGCTGTAGCCATGACGTGTGCTGGACGTTGGTCTGGTGCCACCCAACTGCCCTGGTGCTGATGGTGCATGTTGTCATGGTAACAAACAGTTGGGTTGGAGCTAATCCATACCGTGGTTCTCATCGACATGTTTCGGAGTACAGTGAGGGAGACGTTAATGGATTGAACGTTTTAATTGTCATGTATGGAGGAACGAAATACAAAACATCACTTCATTATTTAGAAGTCTTTTGTAATTGCCCTTTGCTTTAATTGGATGAATAATAAGGGAACCTTTTGCGGATGTTCCCCTCGAGAAAGGAACAAGTTAAAGCCATTTCTTTCTTTTCAAATGAATGTCATCGTGACATTGTGGCAGAACTAACTATCATGACTCATGCTCGACATTCATGTAATTCTTATTTACTATTCTGTACCGTGGTGCCTGCGCTGCATTGTGTAAGAATTACACTCTGCTGCGACACACACAAATACTTTTAAGTAATATATATTTTATAATATATCTCCTATTTTTTTTAATCTATATTGACATTAAACATCTTGAATCTTAAAGCGTATCCAAGTAGTATTACAATCTCCCAATGTTCTTCAGCTCAAAATAAACAAACTCAAACACATTCCCCTGTCCTGATTAAGATGACACCCCCCTCCACCCTATCAAGCCTGCAGCGCGGAGGTCCCAGAGTCCACAAACAGGAGCTTGGAGCCAGATAACTCAGACATGTACTTCCACCAAACATGGGGAAGAAATGTTGTCACTGTCAACAGAGCCGTCCTGAGCGGAGAGTTGGCCAGAAGGCCCTCTCAATGTTCCTTCACGCAGTGCGGGGTGCCTGGTTACGTAAGCCGTCTGTGCTGCAGTAATGTGGAGTTATATTAAGAAGTGAAGGGAGACTTATAATGGCAGCTTTTAGGTAAACTTGGCGGCATAGACAAACTGCAGTGACGGCAGTGCCGCGGTTTTAGTTTAATATTTAATATCAATTTGGTTTGAATACGTAGCTCATAATCTCATAAAAACATGACGGCGATATGATGAGCTCGTAGTAGATTTCACCAAATCAGAACAGAGGTTGTTTGCGCGGCGGGTTGATTTGCGTTCGGTGTTTGATCGCCCTTTGAATAAATCAGTGGTAGCCTGTTGACCCCGCTGTCCGCTTCAAGAGACAGAATAAAAGTATATTGAGTTGTGACATGCTGACCATACTACCCCGCTGTCATAAAGACAGCTAGGCAATTATGCAAACCTCTCACAGCCATGCAAATGGGCACTTCCTCAATTTTCCATGGCCTACACGAACCAGTGTGTCCTCTCTCTGTCTCTCTCTTTCTCTCTCTCTCGCTCTCGCTCTCTCTCTCCCCATCTGTTCTCTCTCTCTCGCTCTCGCTCTCTCTCTCCCCATCTGTTCTCTCTCTCTCTCGCTCTCGCTCTGTCGTTCTCACCCCCCTCTTTTCTCTCGCTCTCTCTCGCTCTCCCCCCCATATTTTCTCTCTCTCACCCCTCTCTTATCGCTCTCCCAATCTCTTCCCGTCTCTCTCTCTCTCTCTCTCTCTCTCTCTCTCTCTCTCTCTCTCTCTCTCTCTCTCTCTCTCTCTCTCTCTCTCTCCTCTCTCTCTCTCTCTTCTCTCTCTCTCTCTCTCTCTCTCTCTCTCTCATCTCTCTCCCTCTCTCTCTCTCTCTCTCTCCCTCTCTCTCGCCCTCCTGTTCTCTCCCACAGCCAGCAGACACTATTACCAGATGAGTACATCTCATGAATTCAGACATTGCGATTAGAGCATCATTCACTAGGCCGTCCGACAGTGCAGACAGACTGCAGACATACGGGAATCCAACCCAAAAGCACCCGACGCACCCCCTTCAACCCAACCCTGACCCCCAGACCACCCCGTTCCCTCTACCTCTCTACTAGTCCTCCTTCATCGTCTCCACTCCGTTGTCGTTTCCCCCCGCCCAGGTGCAGAGTGACACGGGAATGGACACCAAGAAGTCCACCCTGACGGGCGTGGCCCTGCCCTTACAGGCCGACGCTCTGCAGGCCATGCGGCAGTTCGCCATGAAGAAGCTCACCTACGTGCAGCTGGTGAGTTGAGCCCCGCCCAACGCCACGCCCACGCCACCACAGAGCCACGCCCACACCACCCGAGGCCACGCCCACGCCACCCGGGGCCACGCCCACGCCACCCGGGGCCACGCCCACGCCACCACAGACCACGCGTTTAAAAGGGGGGGCCTGTTTATAAAGGCGCCCGTTCTGCGCCCGTGCGCTTGGGAGGGTCCACCCAGAGGTTTGAAGAGGGTGCTCCACCCTCGAGACTTCTGTGGAGGTTTCCTCTTCGTGTAAATGTTTTATAAGCCCCTTCGCTGAGCTTTTGGTTTTAATTAAAAATCAGTTTCATTAAAAAAAGAAAAAACGATTAACGTTAATTAAAAATTTCACGTGCCTCCTTTTCGATCAAATAGCTAATTTATACATCGTAGTATATGAATAGGATTAGCTAAGCGTTAATGATTCATTCAATGCTGTTGTTATGTTTTAGTTTGACCCATATTTCTGCTGAATCAACCACTTTAAATCCGATATATGTTTAGGTACTTAGAAATGATCATTTCAATCGTTTCAAAAAGTCTATCGTGGCCTCATCCTAGCATCCTGTCGTGAGGACACATTGCGGTGCTTGTAGGTAGTATGTAGAGAATGTTCCCTGTCTTGGGAGGCAGTCTGGCTCCATTCATGTGGTGTAGCGGAGCCTGTACTCTTTAAAGCTCCACTGGGACCGGCTGTGCAGCCACACAGTTTATGTCCACACTCCAGAGGAGGCCTCCAGACAGAGAGCCAGACGTACGGAGCGTAAATATAGCCCAGGCGCTGCTCGTGGCCGATTGGACAGGAGGGCAAGGGGGGGCGGGGCTTAGGGGTGACTGCATTAAATGTGTCAGTTTGAATATAATCATCATAATATTATTGTAGGAATTAGATTCTAGATTTTGTTTTTTTATTTGATTTCTTAAACAGGAACAGGTTCACTGATGGAAAATATCTGAGAGAGTAGAGAGTAGAATAAGTCTAAATCAATTTGACAATGATAAGTGTCGCATTAAATCACATGAGATCACTGGATTATTTAACGTTTAAGGTATAGTCAAATAAATCAACTTTATTCATGTAGTATTTTTCATACGCAAGGCAGACTCAATGTGCATCCCATAAACAAACCACGTGAATTTCATAAAATATATTTAACAACTGGATTTAAAACAATCCAAAAAAGGCACAGAGGTGCGTTTTCAATAAAATCGATCTGTTTTTTTTTTACTGCTCTGAGAGTCTGACAGCAAATACAAATACATAAATAAACACACACATTGACAGCATGAACATGATCATAAAGAAAATGATAACAGCCAGGCTATTACACATGAGCAATTCTTTTTAACAACAAAAACAACAGAGAAGTGATCTGATGACGAATGGCGTCTTCCACCCCAACAGGAGATCGACTTCCGGAACGAGTCCATCAAGCTGTCCAGCACGGCGCCCACGGAGCTGAAGGATCTGCCCAGTCGGATCCCCAAGGAGGCGGCGCGCTACCACTTCTTCCTCTACCGGCACAACCACGACGGGAGCTACCTGGAGTCCCCAGGTAGGGCCCAAACACACGACCCCAGGGCTAGCTGGAGCCCCCAGGTAAGGGCCCAAACACACGACCCCAGGGCTAGCTGGAGCCCCCAGGTAGGGCCCAAACACACGACCCTAGCTGGAGCCTCCAGGTAAGGGCGTACACCGCCGAAGATAGCATGCCACCACTGTTAGCATGTAGCTCCGTCGTCCGGGGCGTTCTCCTCCAGACTCGCCTTCGTCACCCAACCGCTTTTCAACTGAAAAGTATTTTATCTTATCGTCGGTTAAACTTAATAACCCGCGATAACCTTTAATTTATTTTGTTTTTGCGAATAAGGATTTGATGTCACGAATACAGTACATCTTCTAACAACTAATGCTTATCCCAGATTAGCACAATCGGCCTTGCGCGACCTTACTAAGCATCAAGATTTTAAATGACTCGGATAAATGGAGAAACTTAAAATCGATTGCCCTCAAAAAGACAAACCGATATGCGGCCACAGGGCAATGGAAGGCCAGTAGTCGTCCAAAGCAGTAGACGAACCAACCAGGTGTGGCACAGCACAGGGCTGCCACCACGATGTCTGCCGGCTATGTGTACATGAGGCTGTACAATACATCAAATGCCTCCCATAATAATACGTGTACTACATGGACTCAATAGAAATAATCCTGGTTGTTAAAAAAGCTATTGTTCATTTTGAGTACGTGTATGACGTGGAGGGTAGTCCTTGTGAAGCACGAGGTAGCGCTGTGGTCCGTGTCGTGTTCCAGCCGGCTGTAGAAGTGCGGTTTGATCTTTGAAAGCCATGTTTGATCGGCTGATATCGCCTTCACAAAGAAAACTGTCAGGATCACTTTTGTTACTGACTGTGTGTGTGTGTGTGTGTGTGTGTGTGTGTGTGTGTGTGTGTGTGTGTGTGTGTGTGTGTGTGTGTGTGTGTGTGTGTGTGTGTGTGTGTGTGTGTGTGTGTGTGTGTGTGTGTGTTCGTGTGTGTGTGTGTGTCTGTGTGTGTGTGTGTGTCTGTGTGTGTGTGTGTGTGTGTGTGTGTGTGTGTGTGTGTGTGTGTGTCGTGTGTCTGTGTGTGTGTGTGTGTGTGGTGTGTGTCTGTGTGTGTGTGTGGTGTGTGTGTGTGTGTGTGTGTGTGTGTGTGTGTGTGTGTGTGTGTGTGTGTGTGTGTGTGTGTGTGTGTGTGTGTGTTGCAGTGTTCATCTACTCCATGCCAGGGTACAAGTGCAGCATCAGAGACAGGATGCTGTACTCCAGCTGTAAAAATAATCTACTGGAAATGGTTGAGAACAATCTGCAGATCCACATAGCCAAAAAGGTGAGACAGACAGACACACACACACACACACACACACACACACACACACACACACACACACACACACACACACACACACACACACACACACACACACACACACACACACACACACACACACACACACTTGAAATTATGAATCCTCTCGAGAACGCAGCCCACACTGTCCTATTAGCAGAACTTCAAGTGAGATTGAGCTCTCTCTCTCTCTCTCTCTCTCTCTCTCTCTCTCTCTCTCTCTCTCTCTCTCTCTGTCTCTCTCTCTCTCTCTCTCTCTCTCTCTCTCTCTCTCTCTCTCTCTCTCTCTCTCTCTCTCTCTCTCTCTCTCTCTCTCTCTCTCTCTCTCTCTCTCTCTCTCTCTCTCTCTCTCTCATTCTCTCACTCTCTGTCTTGCTTCTTTTTTTTTTTCCAAACACACACATACAAACAAGCCGGTTCACAGTGTTATGATGATGGCATTAAGGGATAGGTCATTGCCCTTTAGTAAGCTCTTCCACTGGTAAACCAATAGGGCTGTAACTATGTCAGGACGCCCTGGCTGGTTCCACAGTTTCCTTTTCAAAGCCTACTGCTGAATACCAGTCGGCTCTGAACCGTAGAATGGAATAACACAAATTATAATCCATCGATCAATCAATACATTTCTTTCCCTTAGGTGCTACCATTTGGCTACACATTCTGGAATCAGAAATATTTTAGTATGAGATTTTACGCATTTCGTATTTAAATAAACACGAATCTTACTGATCTCCAGTCAGTAATTTTTTTTTGCGATTTTTTTACGATCAATCGTTAAAAGCCCTAATTGTTACATCTTCTAACTAAAGTTCCCACTTCGCCTTCCCCCGTTCCGCAGATGGAAATCGACAACGGGGACGACCTCAGCGCAGAGTACCTGTACGAGGAGGTCCATCCCCCGGCAGCACGCCCATCAGCAGACCTTCGCCAAGCCCCACGGCCCCCCGGGGAAGAAGGGGGGCCGGCGCATCACGCGCCCGCCCGGACACAGGGACCAAGACGACTGATTGGACGACAAAAACGTCCAATGGCACTGCCCGATTCTACTTCCTGGAACTACCACCCGAGCCGCTCCACGGGGAACCTACGTTTACGTTTGTGATGATCTCCCTTTTACTCTTTCATTTTTATTTTTAAAGAGCAACTACGCCCTAGAATTTTTGTGACTTTGCTGCCACCTTGAGTTTAAAAATCAAAATACATGATATACTGTAAAAAAATATATAATTATGGTGTCGTCAAAAATCGTTTTCTTATTTTTATGGTAAACTAAAGTAATTGATTTGAGTCATTGTTTTATATTTAGGAATCTCAAACAATAAGGGATCGACTTGTTTTAAAGTTTATCCATAGCGTCATTGTTTTGAACGTACAGCGCTCTCCGTACGCCGTAAGCGAAGCTGTGATTTCCCTTTTTTTGTTCTCTCCATAGATGCTTTTAAAAAAACGTCCACTTCGTTCATGGCGCTCACAAACGTGGTCTAGCCTATAGCCCCGCTGCGACACACACACACCACCGTAGAATCCGAGGTAGTGAAACTGAACTATGCACTCCACCCACACCAACAGCCAAAGCCATACTAACACACGACGCACGCAGAAGCCAACCTGTGAACTTACAAACTCGTAGCACGATGGTGTAGCCATCCTCCTGATTCAATCTCGTCGCAATAGAAAACAATGTACTGTAAGGAAATTAAACGAGGAGCCATCACTTCCTTCAAGGCCGTGTACTCTCTACGCTGGATCCATGTCAAAACATTAGTCCAAATGTTTTTTTTGCCACTTACTAGAGTTTTCAGCCGATCTTTTTCCAGGCGCTGTCCCGTCCAACCTTTAAACACATCCACGTACTGCCATGCGCAGACCAGTTTAGCTGGCTCCGGATCACCACAGATGTACTCCTCGCCCGTCCACACAGCCATGCGAGACCTTTTGTTGTAACATTTATCCACGTGGAAGAGTGTACTTGAACATCAGTTTGATGGAAGCAAGGCCAAAACGGAGGAGAATGTGAACACTTTCAACCGTACGTTAGTTAGGACATGGCCCAAAAGGGCAGATATTATACAGAACTTTTTTCATTATAGTTTATGGTAGCATATAAAGATTTTGATTCTTATATGTGGTACAACGTGAAACCTGGACACATTAACATGAACCCCTTTAGTAATTCAGGACAGTGGCTTTTCAGAACCTCCTCCCAAATGTTCAGATTAGGCAACAGCCAATCAGCTCAGAGATGCTAAGTGGCCTGGAATAAGGTATTGCTTGCTATCCATTATTAAGTGTTTCAATTGTTTTTAAAACAACTCACTGTTCTTTTTATCTCTTTGTGTAATCCGATAAAATCCTGAAGACAGGACCAGTGTCTTTCCATCTATGTTTGGTCCAATGTCACGTTCAATATTACGAAAGTATGATTTTTAGGTAAGGTTTTTGGCGGTCCTAATCGAACGACGATTATGACTACAGTTATTTTATCAAACTCCAAACATACGATACCTAAGCATGTAAAATGTGAGCGAAATATGATTGCAACAGAGCATTGTCTGCATTGTTCGTTAGGAGCCAAGACTTGTGTATTATATGCTTAGATATTGTAAACAAAAATGTACGGTGAATCTCTTACGACTCAATGTCGGGGCCTTGTAAGTTTGACGGCCGGGCCCCCTTATTTTCTTTATTTATATGTGCTTCGTGATAACACTTGCTCTAACTTGTTGTGAGACATATTTTTTGTGTCAAAACATGTAAATGGAGATTTGGAATGAACGAGGTGTGGAAGTATATTTATGCAAACGTCTCTCTCCCAGAATAAAGACTCTTCATTTGCAGGATTTCTTTGTGTTGTGTGTTTCTTGATACCAGATGAACAAAAACTCCTCTGTGTAGGCCTATGTTTTTGTCAAAAACGTTGACACATATTTTAACTTCTATATAGGAACCATTTAGATTGATAACATTCCAGTTTGGTATTGGATGGAGATCATTTATCTACATTACACAGTTCTGCTATCTCAGTGGTCGGTGTTTAGTGTCAACACGAGGAACAATGTCCACATTGTGAGGGAGAAACAAGTGCACAATAGGGACGTGAACTTGTCGTGGCACTGTGTTATAACCATGGACCTATTAAGAATAAAGCCAAGGGCAATGCGCCATGTTTAGAAATAGTTGCCTCTGTTGGCCAGTACTATTTTATTGCAATATGAGAGGCTGCAATTTCAGGATCGCAGTTCTTGTATTTTTAAGAAGTGTTCTTCAACCATTCGCCACATTGATATACTCCTCGCGTCGGCCTCGGCTCGATTTGTCCCAACACGCAGCCCGTACATCATGTGGGCGGGGCTTGTGCCCACCAACCAGGAGAGTCGAGCGCTGTCTACGTGGGAAAGATGGACGCAGCTGTCACACAGGACCACGGCAAGATGCAGAAATCAACAAATAAATCCAACTTTGTTCCCGAGACCAACGAAGATCCCGCCTCCGAATCGCCTCACGACGGAACGCACCACGACTTCGTGCTCGACTTCGTGCAGAAGGAGCTGGGCGGGGACCTGAAGTCGCTGAAGAATGTCGCAGAGCTGCTGGAGAAAGTGCGAGCGGAGAAGGAGATGTTGGAGGAGCAGGTACAACAGCCACCGCCGCACCTGTTGTGCGAGAACAACTTTCTGACCTACATCTATGCCGTCGATCGACTTTATCTTGTGTGTGTGTCACGTCGTTTCGTGTCCTGTGCCAATGTCCAGATCAATAAGGATTGGGTTGAGATACTCCTTATGCAGATGTAAAAGGGCTCATCCTAAGTAGCGAAAACACAACGATTCCTCATTGCATTGGACTATCCACTAATTAAACATGATTATGAATCAAATATTCAATTAGATCTACCAAGTCTGTTCCGCTAGATGACACTACATTCTACACACTGCACTTGATTGAGTTACCGAACATGTATTCTGTCTCTCGTCAAGGTGTTGTCCGCTTCCAGTTCTTCGCCACTGAAAGTGTCAGCAGCACTTGATGCTGCAGAAGAGGCCCAAGCAACGATGACGAGCCTGCTGAAGAGACACACCGTCCTCTCCAAGGGCCTAGATCAGGTTGTTAGCGCACCGAGCCCTGACGCATCTCCCGGGGGCCGAATCACAACGCACAGCGCGCATTACTAACGTGCAGTTCTGTCCTCCAGCATCTACAGGAGGCCCAGCCCTGGGTAGACGAGCTATGCCAGAACATCGACCATGTGGACACTATGGAGAGGAGTATGAGATACATGCAGTGCCTTCAGCATATTGAGGAACTCAGGTACGGCTTTGAGCGCAGACTCGAATGCATGATTCAGTAAAAGGCATAATGACTCAAGACGTTAACCGCGTATATTAACATAACATTAACACACTGAGGAAAACAACACAGTAGAAGTCAAACTCGCTTAGCAGTGGTTGCCAGGCAGTGGCACAGTATAAGGCATGCACGGCACCACAGTATAACATCTAGACATTGCAAAGGGGTGCAGATAATGTATACTTAACCAAACGTTGCACTGTCGATGACGTATCAAAGTCGTATAAGGTCTCATGTGCTCTCCCAGGTCCCCTATTAGGACGCATGTTTTATCAAAAATGATTGACATAATGGTCCATGATTGGAGTCTTCTTCAAAAACTGTTACCTAAGGCTAGCGTGCTAGTTTTGTGTTTTTGGGGGAGTTGCTTTGTAGGACGGCCTGAAGGGAGGTGTGGGATTATTTTGGTTCGATACTTTCTTAATCTATTTTTACTTGCGCTGGTTTTGCCAAATGCCATACCCTACCTTCGATGGAGCAAAGTATTCAATCACTACAGAACTACAGAAATCAATCCTATGACGCCAAACACGCATCCTTCCCCCGCCCCCCCCCCCCCCTCCAGTGACCGTATCCAGCAGTGCCTGATGACCAACAGCGTGTGGGAGGCCATCGACTCGGTGGCTAGCATGGCAACCCTGGACGCCGGGCTGCAGGAGTCCAGCTGCGGTCACCTGCAGGGCTTCCTGAGAGCAACACTGCGCTTCTGGCACAAGATCATCAAGGATCGGCTAGCAAGGTCTGAGCGAGTGGGTCGACGCGGCAGGTTTTTAACCTAGGCCGCTAGTCTTCTAATGGGGCTCTCTGGGTGAAGATTGTAGCGAATTCTGGGTTTGTGGGCGTTTTGGCTATTAGGTGAAGTAATGGTATCTTTTAGTTTGTCATTTTTGACCTTGATTTATACTGGTTGTCTTATTATGACACACACACACACACACACACACACACACACACACACACACACACACACACACACACACACACACACACATAGAGGGACACCCCTTTCCACACTATTATGCTACTGTAAGATGTTAGAGTAAACATCTAAAAAATTATTAATTGTGAGCTAGACAACAACATGATTAATGACACATATCACACACATACATCACACACACACACACCACACACACACAGACACACACACACACACACACACACACACACACACACACACACACACACACACACACACACACACACACACACACACACACACACACACACACTCTCTGAGGCTCTTGTTGAAGATGGACCTGATTTGCAATAACACAAAATTTGTAAACATGAAAGCAATGCATGCATCACAGGCACATTTAACAAGGACTTTTTTTACATTGAACCAGCATTGATTATAATTGCCCATTGGCTCACGGCAGCACTCAAGTAGCATCCTGTGCAGTACTGAATAATAAGTGCACTGAGGAGATGGCTGTCTGCAATCCGGAGGGAGGGACAGCTGGTTCTGTTTCTCAGCTAAAATATTGACTCAGCCTTTGAGCAAAATACTTTGCACGGCTGACAACATTTCTTTCTCTGGTTACCTTCCAACAAATATAAATGTTGACTATTTTGAGCCGACCAGAAACAAGTGACGTACTCCGTCTGATGTTGAGGTAGCTATTCAACTGTTTATTTAGTGTTTTATACGTGTTGTTTGTAATTCGAATTTGTCTCTTTTGACAGTGACTTCGAGGAACTGTTAACTCTTCTTCACTGGCCGTCCATCTCGCCGCCCGTGCAGCCTCTGGCGCCCCCTGCCAACGCGCAGGAGATCAGGAGCCAGCTGGACCTCCTGGTGTCCCAGCTGATGGCTTTACAGACGTCGTATCCTTTAAAACCTTAAACTGCTACCTTCATGTACATATGTGTCGTTCGTTCCTCTGTCCAATGTGCCATTGTTGCCTCAGGCTGAGGCAGGAAAAACTGCTTTATTAACTACCGCAGTGTCTTGTTAAGGTTCAAGGTCAAACTACATCACTTCCTGCGCTTCCAAATATGGTCTCCAGCAATGTTCGCATGGCTTGATTATAATAACGGCAAAATTGTGAACAGTTTGTAAACCGATGGCAGTTTTAGATACGATGTTATTTTGTGTCATTCTATGCAGTACTTTAAACATCCTCTATTCAATACAAATACGTGCGTGCATAACAGACTCCAAAACATTGCACTTTGCGTTGCGCGTTTGTCTCAGGTTTCAACGGCTGTGGTTTTATGAGAAGGCGCGCGTCCGTCTGTCCGTCTGCTGTGTATGCAATAGATGAATCAGTGAGGCGAATCAAAGGTCCTATTTCGCCTCTCCCAGCATCGAGGTTTGATATCCTGTAACAAAAGACGCCGCTGAACTGGGACCACAACCAAGGCTATCAGAGCTGCCAATTCCACCTGATGCCAATAACCATGTCTCCTCCTATTATTATTACTTATTGTTGTTTATGTTTAATGACTTTTGTCTACCTTTGTACCCTTGCGTGCCGAGAAAGGCGCCTTCAAATTCAATGTATTACATTTACATTTAGGGCATTTATCAGACGCTTTTATCCAAAGCGACTTACAATAAGTACATTTGTCATAAGAAGTGCAACAATATCTCGCTGTCGGTACAGTAAGGATGTTCATAGAACCAAGTGCAAGTACAACAATCACTAGGCTAACCAATTCCCCATGTCACAGCAATGATAGCAGCTACTGCAGTTGCTACACAGTTAATTACTATAATACAATACAATAGTATTATTATTATTATTATTATTATTATTAGCATTATTATTAGGGTATTGGCTCTACAAAACACAAACCCTGCCCCCCCCCAGGGTTCGTTGTACTCCCTAACTCCTCCCCCCCCCGGCAGTGACGACCTGATATCGGAGAAGACGCTGACCACCCAGCCGGGCGTGCCCCTGGCGTCGCCCCTCTCCCTGCCCGTCCAGGTCATGGTGTTGCCGCTCACCAAACGCTTCCGCTACCACTTCAGCGGCCACCGGACCACCAACTCCCTGGGGAAGGTGAGCCCCCCGGCAAGAGAGCGGGAAGACCGCCCGCCCCCCCCCCCCCCCCGCGTCACGCTCACCTTTACACTGGGGGCGTTTGGCGGACGCTTTTATCCGACGCGACTGACAATAAGTCTGTTTGTCAGAAGACGGAGAAAAAAAGATATCGCCGTCATCATCGCAGCATCATAATAATAATAATAATAATAATGGATTGAATTTATGTAGTGCTTTTCTAGACACTCAAAAGACCTCACTAACCACTACCAGTGTGTAGCACCCGCTTGGGTCACGCACATCTTCAACTTCCTCGTCACACACAATCTTTGATTTATCGTTCTATGACATCGCGGCGTGGCGATGGAATAGAAGTGGTTTATCACGGCAGTGAGATAGACAGGAAGGTTTAGGAGATAGATGGGAGGACATGCTAGCAAAAGGACCACGGGCAGAAGGCAAACCCGCTGCCATCAGGAAATCATCTCGACACATCGGCCCGGCCTGAAGGAAAGAGCAGTTTATATGTTGACTGCTGCCAATGTTGTTTTGTTCATCCTATAGAATGATTTATTGCTTGTTTAGTGAGTAATTCAGAACATAAGGAACTTTAAGAAGAAAAGTCGCATGCTAAACAGCGAGCGCAATATTGGTCGAAATAATCGCAATTTGATTATTACGATTATTCTTTATCCCAAATCGTTTGCGTTGGGAGGAGGCCCACGATGACGTTGGGTTCTCTTGTCCCGCAGAGGGCAATCGGGTTGTTGTGTATCGGGGGAACGTGGAGCGCAGAAAGCGCCTGGGAGACCTTTGGAAAGCTTGTGAACAATTGCTAAGTGCATCAATTGCAATACATCCTTTCCTGGCCCTCCCCCCTTTTTTTAAAGGAACGTTTTATGTAACTATAACTAATAATGTCTATATTTTTCTCATTTCTGTATTTCAGAAATGTGAGTTTTAAAACTGTTTGTTGTTGAGTAAATAAATGTCAGAGTAAAGCCCCATGCCAAATGTGCTTGTAGAAACACACACACACACACACACACACACACACACACACACACACACACACACACACACACACACACACACACACACACACACACACACACACACACACACACACACACACACACACACACACACACACACACACACACACACACACACACACACACACACACACACACACACACACACACACACACACACACACACACACACACACACACACACACACACACACACACAGAGAGAGAGATCCCCGTCCCAATGTGTGTTTCCTCTCCCACAGCCTGAGTGGTACCTGACCCAGATTCTCATGTGGATGGGGAACAACTCGGCCTTCATGGATGACAAGATCCAACCCATTCTGGACCGGACCGGAGCCAACGTCAACGCCAGGGTACGTGGGTTTGGCCTCGACCAAACATTCATTCTGTTCTTGGAAGGCTTTTGTCTTCAAAGTAGAAGGAAAACAGTTGATCAACAGTATTGTATTAATAACTGTTATAAGAGTTATTAATAACTTGATATCATCTTGGCAAGATTGATTTCTGAATCCTCAGTTGTTTCGAAGCGTGGACACCCGATACAAGCCCTTAAATATTCTTGGAAATTCAAGCCATTATTATAAATTGGATTAAATTCAGCTGTTCAAAGCATAACCTCTCCTATTACCTCAGGCGCTCTAAAGGGCTGAATACAATACGGGTAATTTAATGGTTTTATATCAGTGTACAATCTTCCAGAATCGTCTGTGGAGAGCCATAATAACTTAATCTAACCCTTTAAGATTAATTTGTTGAGGGCATTGTTTATGGCCGGTCTCATCCGAAAAGAGAATCATATCGGAGGAATAAAGTAGTGTAGAGACATTAAGATGGGAGTCATTCTAATCCTTTATCCAAATATCCAACGTCTGGTACCGCCATCGCTAGGAGCTAGCAAAGGTCGTTCAGCAAAGTCACAACTCTTCTCGGTTTTGGGACCTCAGTGGTGGAAAGAGCTCCCTGCCGTTCTCAGGACCGCAGAGTCGCTCACTATCTTCCGAGAAAAAGACTCTAGACTCACCTGTTCAGAGTCCACCTCGACTCTGCATAGCCCCCCTCCCCCCTCTGGCCACCATTGTACACTGTATTGTATTGTATTGTATTGTGTTGTATTGTATTATAGTACTTAACTGTGTAGCAACTGCAGTAGCTGCTATCATTGCTAACACGGGGAATTGGTTAGCCTAGTGATTGTTGTATTTGCTCTTGGTTCTATGAACATCCTTACTGTACCGACAGCGATATATTGATGCACTTCTTCTAACAAATGTACTTATTGTAAGTCGCTTTGGATAAAAGCGTCTGCTAAATGCCCTAAATGTAAAATGTAAATATAGGTGATACATATCATTAAAGCAGCACTGTCAACATTGCAAATGGCCACCCGATGTCACGTTGAGTTGAGTAAGGACCCCGTCCCCCGACCCCGCCGGGTTCCCGTTGTGTGAGCGCAGGTGGAGCTGTGTCGCGGCCTGCTCAGCCTGGCCCAGGAGAAGCTGTCCCACGACCTGCCGCGCCTGCTGTACGACGACACCCTCTTCTGCCACCTGGTGGACGAGGTGCTGCAGTTCGAGAAGGAGCTGCGCAGCACCCACTCGTACCCGGCGGCGCTGCCGGGCCTGCTGCACATCCCCCTGGAGGACGCCACGCTGCAGAAGTGGCTCACCGTGGAGAGGAAGAGTACGCCCGGGGGGGGGATGAAGATGGGAGGACTCATGTTGGAGCCCGAACCGAGGGGGGGTTTTAGCGCTTTAGACTATTCTGATATTCTGGAGTGAAAGGTTTACGATCTCGATATATCGGTTGATATAAAAAATATATATATATATTTTTTTTTTTATATATATATATATATATATTATATATATATATATATATTGGCGGTTTTCATAGCGATACACAGCAGTAAACATAAGCTGATACCGATATAGATCGGTGAGAGGAAATTTACATCGGGCTCTAGATTATTTATGTGATTGTGTTTATTATTTTGTACGTAAATTGTTAGTTTGACTCGTCACTTTTTAAGCACTAGATTTAAAATGTATTGGATTGTAGAAAGTAGAAATGCTTTCTGTAATATTCAGGTTTAAAGAGGTCTTCATCCTTTTTTTAATAATAATAATTATAATAATAATATATTTCATTTGTAGAGCACTTTACATTCAGAAATCTCAAAGTGCTACAAGAGAGAAAAAATAAAATGAAAGGGGTTGTTGAAAAATATAATACATAAACAGTAAAAGGGAAATTAGCAAAAGGGTTTTTTAAAAGGATAAGTCTTTAAGGTTTAGTTTAAAAGCAGCTGTGGTCTGGGGGCCCTTCAGGGGGTCAGGGATGGCGCTCCAGAGTCTGGGGGCCTTCAGGGGGTCAGGGAGGGTGTTCCAGAGTCTGGGGGCCCTTCAGGGGGTCAGGGAGGGCGTTCCAGAGTCTGGGGGCCCTTCAGGGGGTCAGGGAGGGCGTTCCAGAGTCTGGGGGGCCTTCAGGGGGTCAGGGAGGGTTGTTTCCAGAGTCTGGGGGGCCTTCAGGGGGTCAGGGAGAGCGTTCCAGAGTCTGGGGGGCCTTCAGGGGGTCAGGGAGGGCGCTCCAGAGTCTGGGGGGCCTTCAGGGGGTCAGGGAGGGCGTTCCAGAGTCTGGGGGCCCTTCAGGGGCTCAGGGAGGGTGTTCCAGAGTCTGGGGGCCCTTCAGGGGGTCAGGGAGGGCGTTCCAGAGTCTGGGGGGCCTTCAGGGGGTCAGGGAGGGTGTTCCAGAGTCTGGGGGCCCTTCAGGGGGTCAGGGAGGGCGCTCCAGAGTCTGGGGGCAGCAGCGGAGAAAGCCCGATCGCCCACAGTGCGGCGCTTGGTCTTGGGTGGTCTGAGGGTGCTGATGCTGAGCGAAGGGTGCGTTTTGGGGGTCATCCAGTTCATTTTCCAACCACTGTCTCCTCCCCTCTCCCCTCTCTCTCCTCTCCGTCCGTCCGTGCGTCCGTCTGTGCGTCCGTCCGTGCGTCCAGTGGCGCTGGAGAAGGTGGACTCCATGCTGTCGGGGGAGGGCGCGTGGAGCTGTCAGTACCGGGACATCAGCGACGTGGACGAGCTCAAGGCCCCCGACTGTGCAGAGACCTTCATGACCCTTCTGCTGGTAATCACCGGTACGGACCCCCCAATCCCCCACCCAATCCCCCACCTCCCCTACTTCAGCGTTTACTGATGTTTTCCTTCTGCTTTCTTTTAGGCTTTGTTGGTTTATTGTTTTATTTGTTAATTCCTTTACAAGATTTTCCTTGGCACATACTGCGCTCTAGTCAACGGTGTAGAGCTCCACCCCCCCCACAACAGACATGACTGACCTGTACGTCGCCGTGTACACCTCATGTCCTGTCGTGTTATGTAACCAGATGTTATCTCCCCCCCCCCCCCCCCGTGGTGCGGCTCAGACCGGTACCGCTCCCTCCCCTGCCCCCGCGCCCAGCTGAAGTTCCTGGACCTGCAGAGGGAGCTGGTGGACGACTTCCGCATCCGCCTCACTCAGGTAACCGCCGGAGCGTTTGACCCGCGGCCACTGGGAGAGTCCTGAGCGCAGAGAGGGGGATTGGGTTCTTCAGTTCAACACCTTTTGTGATATATTTATGTTCCCTCACTGTTTTATCAGACGTTCTTGTTATGTTGTGTCTTGTATCTATATATTTTGTTGAAGTGAACATTCAATTTGTGGAAAACAAAACTGAAAAACAGGGTTTTGGTTTTTGGTTATTTATGTCAACACATAAAATCCTCTGCTTCTTCGACAAGCTACTACAGGGTGTCCGCGGATCCTTAAAAAGTCTTAAATTCGTTACAAATGTCATATGCTGGTCTTAAATACTGTAACTCAAGGTCTTAAATTTGTCGGGGCAGGACTATATATTTTTTTATTTTTCTCGAGGGACTTTTCACGGAGGACATGTAGAGAGGCTTCTTTCTTGCTAGCTGCATATATAAACGATTATCCGCGTGCTTGCTAGCTAGTCGCGACAATGGGAAGGTGCAAATTCAAGGACAGTTGGCTGGAAGACGTCCGTTTCCGAAGTTGGCTCGCGTCTGTGGCCAACCCCCACCATCGCGTGTTTTTGGTCTTAAATTTTCTTCAAGGTGGTATTAAAAAGGTCTTAAAAAGTCTTAAATTTGACTTGCTGAAACCTGCAGATAAAACTAGATTTAATATTGTCTTTCAGGAGAATGACCCACACACACACTATATGCTTTGACCCTCATTGTGTCATACAGTGTTGACCTTCTTTTAAACTTATTTGGCAGACTCTTTTAGATGCGCGCCACTACTGACCAGGTAGGGCGTGTTAGGGCGTCTCTACAGACCCCTCTGTCTGGGATCCAAACCCCGGGACCGCCCCACTGACCCTGGTACTGTCCCGTCCGTTGCCTAGGTGATGAAGGAGGAGTCCCGCTCTCCCCTAAGCCCCCGCTACAGCGCCATCCTCAACGCCGCCAACTACATCTCCACCGTGCTCGCCGACTGGGCCGACAACGTGGTGGGTGGTAACCGTAGCCCGCGGAGACGCCTGGCCAGAGACTCTGTCCGGCTGCACACCTAGCGCTACACACCTAGCTACACACCTAGCATTACACACCTAGCTCGAACCTAGCTACACACCTAGCGTTACACACCTTGCTACACACCTAGCTCAAACCTAGCTACACACCTAGCTACACACCTAGCGTTACCCACCTAGCGCTACACACCTAGCTCAGACCTAGCTACACAACTAGCATTACACACCTAGCTACACGCCTAGCGTTACACACCTAGCTACACACCTAGTGTTACACACCTAGCGCTACACTCCTAGCTCGAACCTAGCTACACAACTAGCGTTACACACCTAGCGTTACACACCTAGCTACACACCTTGCGCTACACACCTAGCTACAAGAGCTAGCTACAAACATCATTGAGAAAAACATAAAATGATAACAGGCTTTTGGTAGAAGAGCGTTCAGTAGTATAGTCTCTTCCCTATAGTCTCTGCAATACAGTCTACACTCTAATCTCTTCACTAGTTTCTTCATGAAAATCACTTATTTGGGATTTTTTTTCTTGTAGATTAATTTATTTTTATATATTGTATAATTCAAAAGCAGTGCAGAGGCCTCTCTGCACTTATTTTCAATATATAAGTGTTCAATAGTAGCTTTCCAAAACCACCTCAGTCAGTACCGTTTCCGACCTGTAGGTGGCAGCAAAGTCCCTCAAATACACTCCAGCGTGCGGCTCCACTTATGGCGCTTTTCCACTACACTTTTCCAGCACGACTCGCCTCGACTCGCCTCGCCTCGGCTCGCCTCGACTCGGCCACGTTACATCGCCATCCTCAACGCCGCCAACTACATCTCCACCGTGCTCGCCGACTGGGCCGACAACGTGGTGGGTGGTAACCGTAGCCCGCGGAGACGCCTGGCCAGAGACTCTGTCCGGCTGCACACCTAGCGCTACACACCTAGCTACTACACAACTAGCATTACACACCTAGCTACACGCCTAGCGTTACACACCTAGCTACACACCTAGCGTTACACACCTAGCGCTACACACCTAGCTCGAACCTAGCTACACAACTAGCGTTACACACCTAGCGTTACACACCTAGCTACACACCTAGCGCTACACACCTAGCTACAAGAGCTAGCTACAAACATCATTGAGAAAAACAAAATGATAACAGGCTTTTGGTAGAAGAGCGTTCAGTAGTATAGTCTCTTCCCTATAGTCTCTGCAATAGTCTACACTCTAATCTCTTCACTAGTTTCTTCACGAAAATCACTTATTTATTGTGGGGATTTTTTTTCTTGTAGATTAATTTATTTTTATATATTGTATAATTCAAAAGCAGTGCAGAGGCCTCTCTGCACTTATTTTCAATATATAAGTGTAATAGTAGCTTGCAAAACCACCTCAGTCAGTACCGTTTCCGACCGTAGTAGGTGACTAACAAAGTCCCTCTGGTACCCAGGTAACTTCCCTAGTGAAACGCAAAAAGAACCGAGGCGAGTCGAGGCGAGTCGAGGCGAGTCGCGCTGGAAAGGTGTAGTGGAAAAGCGCCTTTAGAGCAGGGGTTCTCAAAGTTTTGACAGCTGAGGGCCAATTTAGGTACCCAAAATTTGACTGAGGGCCGCCAAAGGAAAAAGAAATTGGCGGGAAACGCCGTCAGCATCCCAGTGTTAAAAAAAAACATTGCACCGTGGACCCCTGGGAGTGAGGTTCATCCTTTCAAAGTACATGTACATTCGGATTAAAACAAATGTAACAGGATTTAATTGAAAGCTAGCGAGAGTCGACTTTTCTCTTTATATTTATTTATTTTTGTTTAAAATAATAAATAATAATATAATAATTTAAAAAAAAGAAAGAAAAAAGTTTTCTTTTTTATTTTTTTATAACTTACATCTGTGTGTCATTGCGGGCCACCAGGAATGTTTCTGCGGGCCACTATTGGCCCGCGGCCGCACTTTGAGAACCAATGACTTGGAGCCTCAGTACTGACCCCTCGCTCTCCCCAGTTCTTCCTGCAGCTGCAGCAGGCGGTGGTGTCCCTGGGCGAGGTGGAGGCGGAGGGGGGGCGGCCCGTCCTGGGCCCCATGGAGGCGGGGCGCCTGGCGTCCCTGGAGGGGTCCCTGTTCGAGTCCCTGCTCGCGCTGCTGGACCGGCTGAAGGGCGACATGATTGGACGGCTGCTGGACACCGTCATGAAGGACGTGCGGGAGAAGGGCCAGCTGTACCGCCAGGACAGGTCCGTGGACAGGCCCCGCCCACTTGATTTTTACCTCATTTTGATTGGAAGGGAGGAGGAGCTTGATCACTACAGTGTAATTGATTTAAAGGGACAGTACATCAATTTTTTACAGTTTCTAAATATTGTTTAAAAAAATGATGGGTTACTTAAGACCAGAATAGATATCTGGTCTGCTGGCTGTCATGAGCCCCCTTAAAGCTCTCGGCCAATCAGGGGACCTGCTCACTGTTCCCATGCTTCAACCTAAGCAGGGTGTAGCAGCTTTTAGTTATTATGCACCGCAGATCTGGAACAAACCTCCAGAACTCGTGAAGTCTGCTTCACAATCGATTATTTTAAATGAAGAATCGCAGCAAGCAGGATCCCTTGCGTCACAAAGACCTCAAGTCCATTTTGGATGTGACGGGAAACTTCAAAATCGTCATTCTCTTTGCCTCTCCCGACACGGCTGCCGCGCGTGTGTTAACCCCCAGTTTGAAAGACCCTCTCCCACCAAGTCAAACCACTAACCCCCGGTCCCAGCCTCCTCGAGCCTCACCCCCGCGACGTGTTTCCCCGTCCCGTGTGTTCCCCAGGTGGCTGTCCCTGCCCTCCCAGTGTGACCAGGCCACCATGTCCCTGTCCAGCTCGGCGTGTCCCATGATGCTTTGCGTGCGGGACCACCTGCTGACCCTCCAGCAGAGGCTGTGCGGACCCCTCTTCCAGACGGCCTGGCAGGGCCTCGCCGACCGGCTCAACAACTTCCTGTACCAGGACGTGAGTGGTTGGGCCGCCCCCTCCGGAACCCCCTCGAGTCCGTGCCGTGCCGTGCCGTGCCGTGCCGTACCGTACCGTACCGTACCGTCGCTATGCTGGGTAACGGGAGGGTAGAGTGTGGGAACGTATGGGGAAGGGAAACGGCCGTTTCCCTTCCCCATACGTTCCCACACTCTACCCTCCCGTTGCTCAGCAACATCTGGCACCGTCTGCTGTCGGAGATCGCCCAAACCTCAGTTGGGGCGATCTCTGGAGAGCAGATGTGATCAGAGTGCAGGTAGAAGGAAACCCTTCATGGTGCGTTTGACGTCGAGTCATGAGGACCTGAGCCAACACAGGTCCTTCTGCTACCAGCTCCATGGGTCATGAATGTAGCCTGGGAATGATCTAGTGGATACACGGAATGTGACTTAAAGTAAACATGTTTAGCTTCGGTCAGTATAGCCAACAAGGTGTTTTGTAAAAATCGATTTCTCTTTATAAAGTCTCTGTCTCTGTCTCTGTCTCTGTCTCTCTGTCTGTCTCTCTCTCTCTCTTCTCTCTCTCTCTCTCTCTCTCTCTCTCTCTCTCTCTCTCTCTCTCTCTCTCTCTCTCTCTCTCTCTCTCTCTCTCTCTCTCTCTCTCTCTCTCTCTCTCTCTTCTCTCTCTCTCCTCTCTCTCCCCCCTCCCTGGCTCTCTCTCTCTCTCTCTGTCTGCTCTCTCTGTCTGCTCTCTGTCTGTGTCTGTCTCTCTCTCTTCTCTCTCTGTCTCTCTCTCTCTCTCTCCTCCCTCTGTCTCTCTCTCTCTCTCCCCCTGGCTCTCTCTCTCCTCTCCTCTCTCTCTCTCTCTCTCTCTCTCTCTCTCTCTCTCTCTCTCTCTCTCTCTCTCTCTCTCTCTCTCCCCCTCTCCCCCTCTCCCCCTTAGGTGGTGTTGTATAACCATTTCAACGAGGGCGGAGCAGCCCAGCTTCCAGTTTGACATGACCAGGAATCTGTTTCCTCTCTTCGGCCACTACTGCAAGAGACCCGAGAACTTCTTTAAGCAGTAAGTGTCTGTGTGTGGGAATCAAAGCGTTAAACAGGAGTCGGTCATAGCCATGTCGGCGAAAAGGATGTCGAATGTGTGCACAGAATGAATTCACCACAGTTAAAGGGCTCCTATTGTAGTTTTATCTCATTAGATCATCTTCAAAATAAATAATACACTAATTATTTTTATTGCACGGCTCTATTGAATGCTGCTCTCTGATTGGTCCAGCGCTGCGTTCTGTTATTTCTGTATAACGGACCGTCGTCATGTATAACAGACCGTTGCTAGGGACAGCGCTCTTTACCGCGCTACTTTACTTTACTTTACCGACGAATCCTTGTCGCTGCTGAATCATTGTGGGTTATTATCTATTGTTTATTATTTATTTCACTCGTAAAGCCGTGTAATAAGCGGGATAATGTATAGTTAGTCGGGTTCCATACAACCTGAAGGGGTTTATTTCTCCATAACAACCTCCGAACTATACATTATCCCTTACATATAAACTCTCTCCCTGTTGAATGGTCTTTTGAGAGTTGTACCTGGATTTTCTCCTTTTCCAAGCAACTTGGAACTGCCCAACGAAGGAGCTTCTGTCTCTGGTTCCATTTTGTCCCGGGCATTTTCAAATCCCTTCGACGGGACACCAAAAGTGCCGTCACTTGTCGTCTGAACCACATTTTGTAAACAGGCAAGCCTGTGGCTTAAGAGGACCAATAGGACTACGTCTACAGTGGTTCAATAAAAGTCAGATGCATTGTCTCGATTTGCTTTATGGCAGGACTACGGTCAACCGGTCTTTAACCGAGTGGTGCCATAACAACCCTGCCATAAGAAATGACATCAGATCAAGATTGCTTTATTGAACAATAAAGTTCAATAAAGATTGAACAATCTTCTGTCCGCGTTGCACCTTTTTATTCAACTCTATTAAACAACAAAATCAATCAACTTGGCAGACAAAGTAACTTAAAAAGTAACTTATCTCCTTAACTAGGTTAAAACTCTTTTTGATTTAGCGTGTACACGCACCCATTAAAGGGCTGATTACGGTTCCACGCTCACGCAACGCAAAGACCTCGCAGGCGCTTCGACGCAGTCGTGGACCTTTATGGTTCTACGTCGGGTTTTAGTGAGCGGACCAATCACAGCCCTCGCTGCGGCGTCGCCTCGACACAAGGTTACACTTGTTGGGAGGCGCACGTCGGGTCCCTGTGGGGGACGCAGGGAGGGCCCGCAATAGGGCTGAACGATTAATCAAATTCAAATTGAAATCGTGATGTAATAGAACGCGGTATGCAAATCGCAAAGGCTGCGATTTAAAAAGGAAAAAAAAAGGGATTTGTTACCGTGACTGACTGGAAATCAGTACGATTCATTTTTTTTTAATTTTTATTTTACAGTTCAATAGTTAAATAAAGAAGTTTGTAATATAAATTAATCCCAACACATCGGCCTGGCCTAAAGGAAAGAGCAGTTTTTATGTTGACATCCAATGTTGTGTTGGTCAAACTAAAGAACGATTTATTTATTTTTTAAGTGGATAATACACAACAAAAGGAACTTAATAAATTATAAAAATCGCACAATACATCGCAATCGCAATATTGGTCAGAACAACCTGAATTAGATTATTTCCCCAAATCGTTCAGCGCTAGTCCTCCAGGCCTTCAGGGGTCCGTGACCCCCTTATGTTGCGTGAACGTGGGACCGTGATCAGCTCTTGAGCTGCTCAGGTTTTAACCCTCCTTTACCCCCCCCCCCCAGCGTGAAGGAGGCGTGCATCGTCCTGAGTCTGAGCATCGGCTCGGCCCTCCTGCTCCGGGACCTCCTGCGGGAGGCGCTGGAGGGGCGCGTCTCCCTGGACCGGGAGCGGCCGGGCGGGGCCGCGGCGGGGGGACCCTCCCCGGAGCAGGCGCTCAACGAGCTGGGGGTCTACCGCCTGGCCCCCGGCGACGTGCTCATCCTGCTCAACCTGCGGGCGTCCTGGCCCGGCCAGTGACACCCCCCCCCTCCCCCCCGTGACCTTTGACCTCTGACCCGACTAAGGGGTCGTGACCTCTGACCCCTGTGGCTCGGTGGGGTCGTCGAGGCGGGGGGTGGTGCGAGTCGACGTTAACGTTTATTTCGGAAACTTTGTTTCTCCTTTGTCGCTGCGTTTATATCCACGTTGGTGTGTCCTGGGAGGTTTACCCGTGGAAGAATCCATCCGGAAGGATCCATCAGCGCCTAGGAAACAGCTGGTGACCTTTTAGTAACGTTTGGATTAAGATAACCCCCCCAAGGTTTGATTTAAAGGTGACACATTGCACCACCAGGCGTGTGTGAGATTAGCCGTTTTGAAAATGGGCCCCTTCTGACATCACAAGTGGGCGTGTCCACCTAGATGCGTGACGGTTTTCCAAACGGCTCGTAATGGCTAACCACACTCACACCTGCTGGTATAATATGGGACCGTTTCACGTTTGTTAGGAAAACGTTTCCTTTTTTTCTATGCGTTGTTTATATTCATATTCATGGTTGGTTTTCTGGAAAGATGCCCGTGGAAGGATTCATCAGCGGCTAGGAAAAGACCCCCAACCTTTCAGTAACGTCTGGTCTTTGAACTACGACACGCGCCCCCCAAGGTTTGACTTAACGGTTAGTTAACGCTTGAATAGACCCCCCCCCCATCCCCTACACAGACCCCAAGCTCTCCAGTGCACTAATGAACTAATGAAGCCATTTCAACCTTTCAAACTCGATTGACTTTGGATGTGGTCGTCGTCCATGCTGCTGTTTTAGGCAGGAGGCAGTACGTAGGGTCCCATATAAATGTATGTGTAGTCGCTGTTTATAACGTGTTGGTTATGACGCGAGATTATAATAAACAAAATGGTTACCGGTGTCCCAAGTCTTTTCATCAGTTGAACCACCTCACCTTACTATGAAGATAAATGATTTAAAATGAATTTCACTCTTACAAAAGAAATAGCTACCATTTTTACATGATAACAAAAGTATAAAATGGAGACACAGTTGCAGGTGACAGACACCTGTCTGCAATATCTCATACTAGAAATAGATGTCCAATATCCTTACACCCATAGCTCATGAATAAGTAAAATTATGCAAGAACCGATTTGAAAACTTGTTTGAAAATAATGAACAGAAGCCAAGGACCTCAAATAGTCATTTTATTGTATCCTCATAATCAGATTGAAGCCTGAATGATGAATTATAACAAGAATAATAATCATAATCTAGTCTGCACAACTCGGATGCTATTTCGAGAGAGTTCGAGATAGATGTTCTAGAGACAGTAGAAAACAAATGTTCTGCATAGAATCGCCACAGGACTTCTACAGTAGCTGCATAAAGCAGAATATATTAAATGGTAAGCCCTCGGTCCTTACACACTGACATCTGACCACATCCTATATTTGCATAGCTTCACAATCTGCACGTTTGCGTATATACCCGCGATTTTATGACACATGTACAAACACACATTGTGCCATAGGTTTGACGTTTATAACTTTCACCATTTTATAGGCTACCATTTATTTTGCTCTGCTGTCTCCACAAAGTGTTTCATAAAGTGCCGAACTCATTTAGTCTTGCGCATTAAGCACCTCAGTGCTACAGTTCGGTCCGTTAGTCAATCTCAGGTCGGCTAAACGGATAAAAGCTCATCAAACAACACGTAGTCTACTTCTATATTATGGTTAAACAATAGCAGTGAACTCTCTAGCTAACCTAACCTAGTGTCAAGATGACATCACAACACATTAGAAGTGTTTACATCAGGTATCTAAGTCTGATCTTATTTATGTATAATACTATCTGTATACCACACACTATATTAATGCAATGTAGACACTATAGATGCCCTAAGTGTACGTTTAGGAAAGCACAAAGAAACTAGAAATCTAGTTTACCACAAAAACGTTTCCGCAATAAGTCACATTACACATTATTGCTATTTCTTAATGGGCGTGTTAATTAACAGTCGTTAATGCGTTAAGTGTGTATAACAATGGGTCCTACCTACACAGAAGGCTGTAATGCTAAAGTCAAACATAGACCACAACAATAGAATAGTGACTCTTCTTTTTGAATTGACTGTTCTGGGATTTAGATATCAAGTCAGCTTTTCTACTTTATCCCCCAGAATCTGTTCATGTTCATCCATTCACTTCAAATATAATGCTGTCATAATTGACAAATCTTTACCCATATTTCACACAGATAAAGGATGGATAAAAGTAAATCTTGATATACGTGGTTCAGTCTCTGGATGGAGGTTGGTAACTAGGACCATTTCTTCTGATACAGTACCTGCCCTAGGTTGCTAGGCCGTACTGATGCTTCGGCTTCACCTGCTTGTTGCTAGGTAACCCGTTGGCTCTGACAGGATGCCTTTAACCTCTTTCAACCAACCAACATCTGAGTCTCGGTTCCGCGTCCACAGGACATATTTGCAGATGGCCAGGTCACGTGACCAGGACAGGAACCGCGAATCTTTATCCAGATAGCTCTGGAAACCCAAAGAAACAGAGAATTATTTCATTGTTATGTATCATTTGATGCCCAGTCTTGGAGTAGTTTTTAATTAAACCCAATCGTAATATTTTCGTAGTTGAATTTTACTTTTGTAAGTGTTTTAAGTGTTTGCCTTCATGTAAAGAGAGTCTCCCTACAAACATTTCACATTTGCCGCACAGAACTTCACACTCGTGTGTCCCTCTCATGACCCTAATTATCAAAACACTGATAATTAACACTCTACTTTTCTAATCGCCGTGAACTCACGAGTTAACGACGGAATAACAAAACCCTTAACAGCGACACAACAAGCCAGGCCCATAAGGACAGACGGACGGTCGTTCTGTGAGTGTTCCACCTACAATAAGTAGGGCAGTCGTCCTAAACAAGAATTCACAGCACGGTGCGGGACAGAGCACTGTTCCCCACGGACGCTACAGCAGCGGCAGCGCATGTGTGACTAAAGACCCGTCCCTCCAAAACATGATCCATCAGCACAGCGGCTGACATAACTGGGCTGTGGGAGAGACTAATCATGTAAATGTATTCAGCCACTATTTTAAGGTGGGAGACTGGGACTCTTGGATCAGGGCCCGACTGGGGGAGCGTCAGCGGTGAGGTGATGTATTACCAGGTGGGCAAAGATGTGGACTATTAGGGTCACACTAACACAGGGTCTATTGGGGACTATTAAACACTCCTTTTGTCTGGAACTAGAGCCAAGTTTTACATATTTGTGTGTGTGTGTGTGTGTGTGTGTGTGTGTGTGTGTGTGTGTGTGTGTGTGTGTGTGTGTGCGTGCGTGCGTGCGTGCGTGCGTGCGTGCGTGCGTGCGTGCGTGGATTTACTACGTTGGCTATACTATTGCCGTGTGTGTGTGTGTATTTACTACTTAGGCTATACTATTGCTCTGTGTGTATTTACTATTTAGGCAGGTTTATTTTCTATTTCCTATTTCGCCCTCTTCCCCTCAGTATCATATCAACTGCATACTACACTTCATGTACCCTAACTTAAAGACGTCCTACCCCCGGAGTCTCTCTCCGTGTCCTGCTATGTGTCGGGTCGGGGCTGGCCCTCCGTGCCCAGGCAGGGCTTCAGTTCCTGGGCCTCCTGCTGCCGCTGACCGGGGGGGTCCACACAGCCGGAACACGCAAGAGCCCTCACCGCTATGGCCTGTCTCAGGGCCGTGGGGGGGTCCCCATCCCGGGGCTGGGTCTGTGCCTGGATACCAATAGATATATACATAATATGATGTATATCACGTACGTTTCAATATCAACGACCAGCAGTTTGTTGTTACGTTTGCAGATTTTTGCTCTTAAAGCTGGAGGGGGACGTTTTTCGTCCACCCCGCTTTGTTTTGATTCGATTGTGTTTTCGATGGAGTCTCACGGTTCTCGTGCGTTTGTTTATGGGTATCGCTATTGCTCCGAATGCACGAGAACCGTGAGACTCAATTCAACGCACAATTGAATCAAAACATAGTGGGGCTCTTAGGGACAGCAGCTTTAAAGGCATAGTAAGCTATTCTTTATAGGAGCATTTTTTTTCTCTTCTTATTTGTTGACAGTTTCTTAACACCCCAATGATCAATTAAAAAAAAGTAGTGACAAAAAAAATGGTTGAGTGGCTGTGCTATTGCTAAAGCTAGCAAGGTAGTCACGTGTTTTGGGTTGGCTTTGGACGAAGACCTGGATGGCCTTTTTAAATAGAGAGAATAAAGTATAACAAAAATATATATTTCTTTAATAAAATTAAGATGATAGCTAGGGCTATTCCAGAGCCTTTCTTAAACATTAAAGTGCTACAAAAACATGCTTTAATTGTGCCACCTTTTGTGTAATTTTGACTTTTAAAGTACGATCCAGATATTCACCTGGGTAAGCCACGCCCCCCCCAGGCCCCAGTGCACCAGGTAGTCTCTGCAGAGCTCACTGCGCACTGCAGCGTAGTACAGGAAGTCCACCAGGATCAACGCCAGCACACAGAACCCGTAGACCCACACCCCGACCACGGCCGCGTAGTCACTGGGAGGAAACTGAGGTCAGCTTTAAGGGAAAACTAAACTTCAAACAACTTCAAACCCTCACCCCTACCCCTCACTTTAGGGGGGGGGGGGTTAACATCCCCTTGAAAGTATGATTTTCCGATGGGCGGTTTCGATGAATCGTGATGTAGTGGGTAATATAGAAACACTATGGATTGATCCTGTACCAAATGATGTGGGGTCAAATGTCAATACTGACTCACAATGGGTTAAACACTTGCTGTTGGATGAGTTCCCTGTTATTGGCCATTTTGTGTTACAAGGTAACATCAATCCCACATTCTGGCTCCAATACTTCATAAAATAATAATGTACTTTCTATAGCCTAGACCAGAGGGCCTAGACTCAAACTGATTATATGAGTCCTGGCAGGAAAAAGGAGGCCAACAGCAAGGCAATTTGTTCCTGGATATTCCCAGCGGGTAATAGTTGCAATGTTTCAACCGTAATTAAGTCAATATTGTTCATCACAATGTCCCAATTACGGCCGGATTGAGTCAATTAATATTATTGAGCCAGAGTTCTGGGTTAACAAAGTCTTGCTAATAATACTTAATAATGCATGAACAATATTCAACCACATCCACTGGGTTTGTTGTTGTGTCCATCCCTCCTATGCTCCAGGGACGGGCATCAGTCAGGCCTCCGTGTATTATTCAGTGCTCTATTGATTCCTTAATGCAGTAGGTGCATTTGGAGCTTGAATTATTAAACTCTTTTACAGCACGATAAAAGGGAAGGCCCTTTCAGGCATCAAGGCTTAAAGATAGTTAAGTCACGCTTCCCTGTTTATTTGACATGAGCACATTTTAAAGTTATTCTTCTTAGACTGTATCCAACGAGGCCTACTGCGTGACGTGCAGAAAGAAGCATCCGGAAGAGGAGGCTTACTTCTGCGTGTGCCTGCTGGAGGAGGTGGAGCTGGCGTTGACGTCCACGAGGCCTCGGAACTCCGTCTCATTGCAGCAGTACTTGAAGGCCGTGTTGTTATGGTAACAGCAGAACAGGAGGGTCCGGTTGTCGGACAGCCGGGGGCAGTGGAAGCCGAAGTGAGAGTGCCCCTTGTGGTCGGTGTAGGTCTCGCACACTCGTAGCTGACTGGAGAGGGCTTCGGCCGGAAGAGCAGGAGATAGGGTGGAGAGCGATTGGGTCAATGGTTTCGAACACTGTGAGCCAATGAGATCATCGCGACCAGCCAATATGCCTTCCAAGAAATTGATCTCCTAGAAAACCCTAAACTGTTATAATGTTGGACAGTGTTTGAAGCAGTTAAAGATACCTTTATCACCTATATCATCATAGACCGTCCTGCTATGCGATAGGCCTGTATCCAAGAGGTTCTATAGTAGTGGTGACCACATGTGTGCTCTCTGAAGTTAAAGCTAGTTTTTAATTTTGAGAAATCAGCAAGAAAGGCTATATTTAGAGAGTTGGGCTCATACAGGCCTGCGACAGCAACAGATACACGTTTTTTTTTCCTTTCTCAGAGTATTTGATTGATTGCTGTTGGGATGTAAAGAGAAGAACAAATATGAAATGCTTTCAAAACTAATTGCCTACCCTAGGTTTAATAACGGCTTACTAGCATGACTACAAAGCCCTAAAGAGATGCACTTGTTTTCAGCCAAACTATGAGGCCTTTTTGATAAGGGTCTATTCTTCAGTGTCAGCTAAGTGTGAGTAGAAGTGTAAGAGGCTATTTATTTAGAACTATACTGAGAAATTGAGGATGGAGATGTTACCAGCACTGGAGAGCAGGACGAAGATTGCCGCGCGGACATGGGGGGACCAGCGACGGTGTGACGTCATCTCGGGATCTACATCGGAAAGGTGAGCGACGGCGGCCGGTCGATCGTTGTCCTATGATTCAATCTTCTCAAGTCTGGTTTTGGACACACCCCGTTTGGAGTTACACCATAGCGGTCGATGGTAATTAAAGTCCGGTCTTCAAGGGAAATTGTATATTGTATTTTTTATTCCTTTACAGCGAGGGCTGAGTTCCAATGTGCAGCCTGCTCATAGAATGCTGTCGGGGGGGCCACAGCAGCCAGACGTCGTGCGGGTATATAGGCCCTAGGTCAAGCACAGCACCGTGTATTGCGCCCGTATTGACCCGTCCATCCGTCAGTCAATCTAAACCCTCACCTGCAAAGAATGAGGTGAATAAGATATCCACCCCAGTTATTGTTGGTGGACAACAGGTGCGTGTACACATTCCAAAGGGTGTCCGCCAACGAGAGAGCCAGCTCTATGTCATGTGTCCTGGCATGTCTGAGCTTGTTCCGATGTGTCTTCTGTCTCGTCGTCACCTGCAAAAAAAATGAATAAAAAGATGCATTTCAGAGGACAGCTCAGATAGTGGACCTTGGATCCGTTATTGTGCACGTAAATATCTACATTTATTAAGGTTATAAAACGTTTCTTTGAAACACAAGTGCTTTAAGAGATGATCACTCATCTCTACATAATAACCTTCTGTTGGCACGGCTCTGTCTTTCAATGCTGAATGTCAATAAAGATATGCATGGAATTTACAGAGTGTTGGTTTTCAACAAGCACAAAAATGAAGTCAAGCACAAATAACAAAACAATCCTCAGCCATACATATTTTCAAAAAGTGTCCACACTTTCATTTAACCCAGCGCCTTAAGATTTGTGTACACGCTTCACTTTGTTATGCTTTGTCAACAAGAAGCCAAGTCGAAACATCCTAGCTATTAAAAAGTTTATGAGGATGCAGGTTCCTACGTTTATATGAAATCAATACTTATCGAATGATTATGTGGCTGTCTAGTACATCCATGCCATGGGAGAAAGGCGATCTGAAAGCATGTTCCTACGTTTATATGAAATCAATACTTATCGAATGATTATGTGGCTGTCTGGCAGGACATCCATGCCATGGGAGAAAGGCGATCTGAAAGCTCTCCTAGTTGAACCTCTGAGCAGACTTGGAGGTCTTCTTACATTACACCCGTTCCTTAAATATCCCTATCTCAGGAACAAGTTCCTCTGAGAGGATGACACTTCATTAAAGCCATTCATTACAAACGAAATCAAGAGGAATTATTCATAAGCCTAACAACGAAGGTCACTCTGGCTTTCTCTCTTTTTTTCCCGGTTTAAGGGGTCAAGAAAATGTGAAGAATATCAGAAAGATAATGAAGCCCACTCAGACCCCCTGGAGAGGGTCCGACCGGCCCCCTCTCTCTCTGTAGATCCCCCTCTCTGGCCCCCAAACATTATGGGATGTACCCTTGATTTATGGGTAGGTTTGAAGGAAACAAAGTCACAAGAAGATGTACCAAGGTGGATACTGTCAATGCTACCTCCCTGTTGTCTTTCTTTGTTTGAACCATCTATAATGTGAATGTGTATCTTGGCATGTATACTCGTGAAGAGCTCACTGTTTACAGCAGTGTGGTACAGGAAGACAGCGTAGCACAATAGCAATAAGGTGAACACGTTTAATATCAATTCATATGGTTTGAGTGCAAACCTGGTGTCTCGTTAATTAGATGAACAAGAAATTTTATATTTTGGCGCTCAAAGCAGCGCTGATATTTCGTGCAATGTGGTTTGATTTACAATATCATAAACGTTACATCATCTGGCTTTGCCCCGCTATTGTGATTTCAAAAAGGTGTCCAACGTAATCCTCCGTAACCCTGTCTTTCCCAAGATGCCATTGGTTCATGATGCCGCACTCACACACAATCTTAACCTACTGCAACCGGTTCTGTAACCATGTTGGTTGGAAAACTTTTCTCTGTCCTAAAGTGCAATCGATTTCCAGGTATTTAAAGGTGATGTATGTAAGATTCATTAGCTGAACTTTGAGGGTCATTTGTTAGCTGTTAGTGACCGAAACGCTATGTGATAATATCTCTCAGGAGTTGACTACACCTGCCTCTGTGGGAGCCACTTTGGACTTTTTTTAAGACCGCTCCCATGTCATTTTTGACTAATCGGTTCCTTGAATCTATCTTTCCTGTCAATCACATCGCGTAGTTGCTACACTTTTCAATTGCGAGAAACGTGGGGACTCTCTCTCTCTCTCTCTCTCTCTCTCTCTCTCTCTCTCTCTCTCTCTCTCTCTCTCTCTCTCTCTCTCTCTCTCTCTCTCTCTCTCTTTCTTTAAAACTCCCAAAATCTTACTTACTGCACTCTCTCTCTCTCTCTCTCTCTTTCTTTCTTTCTTTAAAACTCCCAAATCTTACTTACTGCACCTTTAAACGCTCCATGACTGTAAATTGCTCCATTCTCCTGAACTCCTGAAGAACATGTTTTCCTAACAAGGAAGGAAAAATAATGACCGACATCATGTCCACACTGTTTTCATGGAGGAATAGAAAACGATCCACTCACCGCTCCACTTCACATGACGGGAGGGAAAATAGCCGTTATTCCTCTCCTCTCTATCTCTCTCTTCTCCTTCTCTCAATCCCTTTTCCACCGAGGGTCTGTTCATACCGGAGGACTGATCTCTCGCAGTGTAGTCGGAGGTGAGGAGAGAGAGAGGAGAGGAGAGACGGGGGGGGGGGGGGATGGAGAGAAAACTCAGGAGACTGGAGGGGAAGGAAAAGATAGTAGACTCCAGCGAGAGAGAGAGAGGAGAGAGAGAGAGAGAGAGAGAGAGAGAGAGAGAGAGAGAGAGAGTGAAGAAGAGAGGAAGAGAGAAGAGAAGAGAGAGAGAGAGAGAGAGAGAGAGAGAGAGAGAGAGAGAGAGAGAGAGAGAGAGAGAGAGAGAGAGAGAGAGAGAGAGAGAGAGAGAGAGAGAAAGAGAGAGAGAGGGAAAGAGGGAGAGAGTGAGAGAGAGGAGAGAGAGCGAGGGAGGGGAGGGGAGGGGAGTGAGAGGAGAGAGGGAGGGGAGAGAGAGAGAGAGAGAGAGAGAGAGAGAGAGAGAGAGAGAGAGAGAGAGAGAGAGAGAGAGAGAGAGAGAGAGAGAGAGAGAGAGAGAGAGAGAATGTAATTCAAATAAGAACAACAAAGACTTGTCTTTGTCTGCGATAAAGGGGGCAAGCCACACATATGAGGGATTGCCACGGCTCATCTAAACAGGATATACCAGCCGAGGTATCGTAATGGGCCCACAGTGGACGGCCCACGGACAGCTGTGGTGGGTGAAATGCTGTACTTCTAAAGGGGTGTAGCTGTTGTACTTCCTATCATATCTAATTCATGTGCGCTAATGCACAGCATGTGGTAGTTTTGGCTTTAGGGACCGCTGAATCTCTGGTATGGGGATGAGAATCAACGTCTTACAGATTGGACTTAGGACTCTGTGGGAATGTGTGCATCAGGATGTGATTGGACAATATTGATTTGTCTCCACTAATAAAGTCCCACTTCAACTTGTGCATAGCACAGTTTTCTATGCTCATAAATATTCTATACTTTGATGACATGCTTGTTCAAGCATTGATGCAGGTACAAATGGAATGGCCCGGCATTTGGCAGGTGCAACTTTAACTTGTTATGAAATATGAAACAAAATGCTCTCTCTCTCTCTCTTCCACTCTGTGTGTGTGTCTCTCTCTCTCTCTCTCTCTCTCTCTCTCTCTCTCTCTCGCTCTCGCTCTCTCTCTCCTTCTCTTCCCCCCCTCTCTCTCTCTCTTTCTCTCTCTCTCCCTCTCTCTCCTTCTCTTCCCCCCCTCTCTCTCTCTCTCTCTCTCTCTCTCTCTCTCTCTCTCTCTCTCTCTCTCTCTCTCTCTCTCTCTCTCTCTCTCTCTCTCTCTCTTTCTCTCTTTCTTCCAACTTGCGACTCTGGGCCACTCGCCAACCTTCCTGATCCATAATCCCCTTGTTTACGTGTCTGCTTGAGTGTGTGTGTGTGTGTGTGTGTGTGTGTGTGTGTGTGTGTGTGTGTGTCGTGTGTGTGTGTGTGTGTGTTTGTGTGTGGGTGTGGGGGGGGATTTAAATCAGCGGACTAGGGCTGGGAGGTCTCCATGCGTTATTGTCTAAATATATTCACCCATGATGGGTGATTTCGATTTAGAGAATCGATGACACATTGCACATCCTCAATAAAACTAACTAAGCCTATCCTAAAAGCAAGCTTAGTTATAATAAATATTAGGAGGCACCATAGTTCGCCGTTTAGTCACGCACCATAAAGTAATTTATCAAAATGTTTGCACGTTGCCTGTATTTGGGCACATATTTCAGGACTTGTCATGCAGGTCTACTGAGGATTGAGGCTCACTGTATTGCACAGTATTGTGGCAATAGACTGGACTTCAATTGTTGCCCTGCCACAGATAGCTCCCCGCTGGTCTCCTCGGATACCAGTCAACACAGAGTTGTTGTTGTTGTTGTTGTAACCATGGTTACACCCGCTCTGTAAGGTGGGTTCCACTCAGAGCAGGCGGGGATCAGAACGCACACCAGAGCGTTCCTGAGAGAGCGATGGATGTGAAGACTGGATCCACCTGTGAGGCCTGATTACCTGATCCACCACAGGTGTACCACCCGGCCCCGCAATCCAATCAGTCTGCCCCCGGGCCAGGTGAGGCTGATTAAACCGGCTGCAACCGCACATGCGCCGCTCTAATGACTAATTACATTCCGATTCAGCGTCTATTATTATAATATCTCAGCGTACACAAGTACACAAGAGTAGAATTATTATGCTTGGTTCCGTAACAATTTACATAACAGCGCCATTACAAGATAACAAAGTAAGTCCGAAAAAGTACAAATAAGTACAAATAAGTTGCAGCACCTATAAAAGATCACAATAAAACATTAAAAAAGTCGGTAAATGTCATGAATCGTTCAGATTTCATCTCTTTGTAATGCTCTGTCTTTGCCCTGTTATGGTTTCTCCAGCGTGCTTCTCAACAGGAGTGTGAATGGAGGTATTTTCGGCGGCTATAAGAGCGACGTCCCGGTATCACACTAACCTTCACGTGGATGGAGATACGTCTTTACGAACGCGCGCGTCATGGCTCGGATGCGCTATTTTTATAATATTTTTCTTTTTTTCTTCCTCTGCCTCACTTTACTTTCCGTGATGTTGAATTACTCAGCAGTCAGAAACCCTGCGGTGGCATCACCACATTCTTTGTCTCACATTTGAATCTCGGTTACAGAATAAATCATCGTAATGCTACTCTATTTAAAGTTCACTTAACCAGCTAGCCTTAATAAATGGTTTGGATGAGAACACTCAGAGAGAGAGAGAGAGGGGGGGGATGGAGAGAGAGAGAGAGAGAGAGAGAGAGAGAGAGAGAGAGAGAGAGAGAGAGAGAGAGAGAGAGGGAGGGGAGAGAGAGAAGAGAGAGAGAAGGAAGAGAGAGAGAGAGAGAGAAGAGAGAGAGAGAGAGAGAGAGAGAAGAGAGGGGGGGGATGAGAGAGAGAGAGAGAGAGAGAGAGAGAGAGAGAGACAGACAGACAGAGAGACGGGAGAGAGAGATAGAGATGAGAGAGAGACAGGAGAGAGAGAGAGAGAGAGAGAGGGGGGGAGAGAGAGAGAGAGAGAGAGAGAGAGAGAGAGAGAGAGAGAGAGAGAGAGAGAGAGAGAGAGAGAGAGAGAGAGAGAGAGAGAGAGAGAGAGAGAGAGGGGGGGGGGATGGAGAGAGAGAGAGGGAGAGAGAGAGAGAGAGAGAGAGAGAGAGAGAGAGAGAGAGAGAGAGAGAGAGAGAGAGAGAGAGAGAGAGAGAGAGAGAGAGAGAGAGAGAGAGAGAGAGAGAGAGAGAGAGGCTGGACCGTTGGAGAGATAACAA
>OLKM01000117.1:325218-358134 GCA_900291075.1 Melanogrammus aeglefinus | reverse complement strand
TACCGTCAGCAACAAAGTACAAGTAGTGTCATGTCCGAACGGGCCAATCACAGCCCGTCTTCTACTGGGTTAGAGAGGATGGGGAAGTTCAGGTATCAGGTTAGAGATGGTGACGTTTCAGTTTTTACAGAGGGTGAAGTTCAGTTAGAGATGGTGAAGTTGAGCTGTTGGAGAGTTGGAGATGGTTAAGTCTAGGTATAGGGTTAGAGATGTTTAAGTTTAGGTATTAGCCTCATCCTGTACTGCCATTGGGATAGCTGTTTTGGTGAAAAACAAACAAATGTGTCCAAATTTGAATATTTGGGAACTTCCAGACACACCTCATCTGAAATATGTTTCCTTGAGTAACATGAAGGCCGTTTCAGAGAAAATAAGGACATTAATTTATCCAACGGTGTGGGACGTCATATGAACTTGATCATTTACATTGACTCAACATCACAAGTCGACAGTGAAGTTGGCTCCCTCTCCCGTCGAATGTTGGAACTAAATCTCCAGATCAAATACGTGACTGATAAAATAGTTTGTGAAATACATACCTAGAAGATTTGCAGTAAATATTATTATTATTACTTAATTTTTTACATAACACACTACATAACAACAAAAATGTAGCAGTTGCCCTAATTTGTATATTTGTTATTTATGTTGCATTTTTTTATTAAAATTGCACCGCCCTATTAAGTGTTACTATTAACTTGCTTTTTATTTTCACACTTATTGGGGTCAGCCCCACACCTGGCATTGTAACGACTTTATAATTGTATTCTGCATTGCTCCATTCCTTTCTCCAATTAAAATGATCTCTACGATCGACTACCCTTGCCTGGCTGGTCCCGCCTTGCAGCCAATGGCATGCGTGGCACAAAACACCAACACGGAACCTCCGCGCCCTGCTGCCAGGAGTGACCAAAGCTGCGCCACTTGGGTCATTTACTGAAACCAAATGAATTTAGTGCAGTGGCTCCGCTTTGCTCCTCCTAGTTGATCAGCGGTATTTATAAGTGTTTTGCTTTTATCTGTCGTGTCCTGTAGCAGTACCGGTACTTCGTAGTAAACATTGCATGTCTGCAAGAAAACGAACTCGTCGCTCTCCGGGAGACGTGCCTCTGGAAGCGGACATGGAGGTCGGGAAGAACGGGGAGAAGAGGCACGTCGCGGCCCTGGTCCTCGCTAGAGGAGGCAGCAAAGGCATCCCGCTGAAGAACATCAAGATGCTGGCCGGAGTGCCGCTCCTCGGGTGGGTGCTGAGGGCCGCGGCGGACGCCGAACATGTTCGACAGGTGAGATCGTGGGACTCGGTGGGCTGTCCGCTGTGGGTCGGGTGGGGTGGTGTGGGGATATTATAAGGGAAAGTGTAAATCGATAGGCTACGTGACGACGACCTGTGCTGCTGGATTTAGGGATTGGATTAGGATAGTTTCTTGGCAACTTCTAGTGATAAAGTGAAAAAAATCCCTTATCCCAGTGCCATATGGCCCCATCTACATGAAAAATGTTAAATATATTCATTGAGCATCAATTTACTTTAATAGTGAACACTTCTCTGGCCTTTCTTGTTTCACTGGCGGACTGATGATTGTAAAAAGCTTAGCTAAAGGGTCCTCTATTGTTGCGAAAACGGAGGGGGAACATGGGGCAACAATTAAATTAGAAATGATTGAGAACCCCCTAGGGTAGGCCTACCCTTCAAGCCATCGGAGATGTTTAAAAGTTAAAATCATTAAAGGTTGAACTCTTATTGAGTTGAACATGCGTGAGAGTGTTTAGAAGTATCTAAAGGAAATCGAATTGAACATAAATGAAGTGTTTTTAAATAAAAAAATAATTATATATATATATAAATATCTATATCTATATCTATATATATATATATATATATATATATATATATATATATATATATATATATACAGTGCTGGGGAAACACTGAAGTTTCCCTTCAGCGCTTAAACCTTTGTATGCTTGTCATGTTGCGTGGCCTTTCTTCCGTTTGTGTGGCCTCTTGTCAGACGCTATTTTTACCCTTTTTTCCAATTTACTCCGAGATGCGTCGGTTCAATGAATTTCCACCAAGTGGCCACCATTTACCTTTTTAAATTGAAGCCATGTAGCGGATGCTTTTATCCAAAGCGACTTACAATAGGTCAAACAATATACCGCCAGCTTACTTTGTTCCTTTCTTATATCAAAGCTTTAACTTTGGTGTAAGTGACAGTTCAAAGTGTCGTATATCTTCAAAGTGAATATTTCCTGGTTGAATTAATCGTCTCACTGATACCAATATGGGGCCACACACCCTGTGCTTGACGTTGTGCCTTCGCTCTGGTCCCCCCCCCCCCCCCTCCAGTATCTGGGTCTCCACCGACCACGAGGACATCGCGAAGGTATCCCTGGCCTTCGGGGCCAAAGTTCACCCCAGGAGCCCCGAGGTCTCAAGGGACTCGTCCAGCTCTCTGGAGGCCATCCAGGAGTTCGCCCGGGTACACCCAGGTAAAGGGCTTCTGCAGCAGACTGCATCATGGGAGTTTACATTGGGCGAGGCCTCAAGAGAGTGCTGTAAATGTAAATATACATTAATCCTTAAAACTTTGAAACGCTGTGGCATGTTTCAAACACAACAATGTCTCCCGGTAATGGCAAATAGTTTCTCAATTAATTCTAAAGGAAATTAACAAACATGGAAAAACATTCCTTCAAAGACAACTACTTACATTCCGAAGCTCCTATACTTACATCGCGATTAACTATTCTAACCAACCCAAGTCCCGCCCCTGGAAGCGAGATGGCGTTTAATCGCATTGACATGAAAATGAAACCCCCGATATCTGTAGGGTTCAAGAGGTGACATTAAGGTGCGAAATCTAGATTAACGCGCGGACCATAAACCGGAAAAAAGTTCAAAATAAAACGGCATATCTGGCAGTGTAAACAGGCTTAGTTTGAACCCTGATCTCTAATCTGTGATTCCACATGCCACCTTGACCTTCAAACACTGCTGCGACTGCTACGACTGCTACAACCGCAACGACTGCTACGACCGCTACGATACGACCGCTACGATACGACTGCTACGATACGACCACTACGATACAACCGCTACAACCGCTACGATACAAACGCTACGACCGCTACGATACAACCGCTACGACCGCTACGATACGACCGCTACGATACAACCGCTACGATACAACCGCTACGACCGCTACGATACAACCGCTACGACCTCTACGATACAACCGCTACGACCGCTACGATACGACCGCTATGATCGCTACGATATGACCGCTACGATACAACCACTACGATACGACCGCTACGACCGCTACGATACAACCGCTACGACCACTACGATACAACCGCTACGACCGCTACGATACGACCGCTACGATACAACCGCTACGACCGCTACGATACAACCGCTACGACCGCTCCAACCACTGTTTGTTGTGCTCCTCAGAGGTGGACGTGATCTGCAACATCCAGGCCACGTCGCCCTGCCTGCACCCGTTCCACGTGAAGGAGGCCCTGGAGAAGATCACACTGGAGGGCTACGACTCGGTCTTCTCCGTGGTGCGGCGCCACCAGTTCCGCTGGCTGGAGGCCAAGAAGGACAGTGAGTACCGTCCCCGACGTGGACGTCAACAAAAGTGTGTGGGTCGCGCACGTTTGGGCGGCATGTGGCTCAGGAGTTGGAGCGGGTTGACTGGTAACCGGAAGGTTGCTGGTTCGATCCCCGGCCCCTCCTAGCTAGAGTGTGGAGGTGTCCCTGAGCGAGGCGTCTCACCCTGACTGCTCCTGACGAGCCGGCTGTCGCCCTGCGTGTCACCTCCTCCCCCCCCCGTCCGTCACATAAACACACGTTATTATATGACCCCGAGGGGCACGCAAAACAAACCCTGTGCCGACCTCCGCAGCCGACGGCGTGACCGCCCCTCTGAACATGAACCCCAACAAGCGACCGCGGCGGCAGGACTGGGACGGGGAGCTGTGTGAGAACGGATCCTTCTACTTCGCCTCCAGGGACCTGATCCTGAACCAAGGGGTGCTGCAGGTAGTCTCACTCACTCACTCACTCACTCACTCACTCACTCACTCACTCACTCACTCACTCACTCACTCACTCACTCACTCACTCACTCACTCACTCACTCACTCACTCACTCACTCACTCACTCACTCACTCACTCACACACTCACTCACCAGGGTTAGCTGTAGTGGTAGCATTGGTCTCACCTGTCGAGTTGGGCAGGTGAAGTGTAATCGGTTAAAAATGCCACAGACTGGTTAGTGTTTTACTATTTAGTCTCATTTTAGACCCGTTTAAAGCGACAGGGATTTCTCCTTAGACAAAGAAATAACTAACATAGATGGTATGTAGACGGAGGACACTGGGGATTGAAGCCACAACACTTCAGGCCAGTAGTAAGCACTCTAGCCCAGGGGTTCTCAAAGTTTTGACAGCTGAGGGCCAATTTAGGAACCGGGAAACGCCGTCAGCATCCCAGTGGTTAAAAAACATTGCACCGTGGACCTCTGGGAGTGAAGTCAAGTGAAGTCTAGATCACGAAACTGAGGTTCATCCTTTCAAAGTCATGTACAGTCGGATTAAAACTAACAAATGTAACAGGATTTAATTGAAAGCTAGCAAGAGTCGACTTTTCTCTTTATTTATATATATTTTTTTCAAATTAATATTGATATAATTTTTTAAAAAAAAGAAGAAAAAATTTATATATGTATATATATATATATATATATATATATATATACATTTTTTCTTCTTTTTTTTATATATATATTTTTTTTAACTTGCATCTGTTTTTTACTTACATGGCTAGAGCCAATGCTCTAGCCATTGAGACTATCCTGCCGCGTCCACATCCAGTAACCACATTAAAAATCCAGCTCAACCACTTGTTCCACTGCCCACACACCGCAGAACAAAGATATGTTCCTACTCATTCCATCTCAGTGATATCCTATTGTAGTTCATGAGTGTCATGTTTCTGGCCAAGGGAGGAAAGATGGGCTACTACGAGATGTTACCCGAGTACAGTGTGGACATCGACGTGGACATCGACTGGCCGGTCGCTGAACAGAGGGTGCTGAGGTGAGGACGCCCCCCCCCCCCCCCCCCGTCTCCAACTGTGTTTCAGAACTAACGCGTCACCTACGAGTTTTGTTTTGCAGCGTGTATTTTCTATTGTGTGTCTAGGATTGTTCTGTTATTCTAGAGGGTGGTTGGAACGTGCGTATGGCACGGAACTGGTTACACCGCTTCACGTTTCCGGATAGGGATGGCGAATCTGAATCGGGACGGGCCAGGGTGAACCGGTTTGACGGCGCACATGCGTGTCTTTTGTTGGATTAGACGCTAGCATTCACCACACACACACTTTTCAGGCTGCTCGGCATTCAAAGTGCGGTATTAATTGCATAAGTGTAGTATACTTATCGTTAAGTGTAATTACGCTTTCTTTAGCTGTCAGGTGATTACACTCGTCATCGTTGTTATCGCCTCATTAGTTTCACACTCTGGTTTATACAAGCTGACCGCGTGCGTAAACCGTAGTTGGCTGAGCTCTTCTTTTGACACCGAATCGTGACGAGAGGGTGAAAGGTTCACCGATCGTTTGTAATGATTATCGGAATGATTTGAATTAGCTTTTTGTTTTAGGTTTGGTTACTTCGGGAAGGACAAGCCGGAGGTGGTGCAGCTGATGTTCTGCCACGTCTCGGGCTGTCTGACGGACGGACAGACGGCACTGTCAGCCTCCGGGGACGAGATGGTGCACATGAACACCCGCGACATCATGGGCATCGGCATCCTGAAGAGGGAAGGGGTGGAGGTAGGTCTGCCCCGTCACCACCACCAGCACCACCACCTCCTCCACCACCACCACCACCACCACCTCCACCTCCACCACCACCACCACATAAACAATGACTCAGCGAATCAACAGTATCTAATCCAGCGAGGAGTGTCGGCTGATGAATCACTTTTCTCCGGCTTCATGATCCAGAGCTCTGATATCCACTCGTATGGTCTGCAGCTGCCAAAGTATTTTATGCTTATAAAGCTAAATTAAGAAAAAATGAATGCCATTTATGTGCTCACATCTCATCAACAGATGAGATGTTTATTTTCGACTTGACATGTGCTCATCTACGTAGATTTTTTTTCTTTACCGACGTAAACGTCACTCACCGTTTCAAATCCGCTGCACTACCTCCGTTCGCCGCTAGGTGGTGCTGCTGGTGTCGAACGAAGACGACATGTCTGAAGCGCTCTCTGAGAAGCTGGCGACGAGGACCGGCTGCGAGGTCAAGCATGTGGGAGAGGACACCGTGGTGGATGTGGAGAAGTGGAGAGAGGAGAAGGGCCTGGACTGGAAGGTGGTGGCGTTCATGGGTACACAACTAATCTTATTCCTTGTTTTAGAACGTGTCATATATGTACCTTTTTTTTTAAATGTATTTACAACTGTTAACATTACAGCTTCAAAACTGAGCACATAAACCGTGTCTCTTTAAGATAAAGAAATAGCAATTGGTCTTCTTCCAAAAACATTTCTGAATATGATTTGTTCACATTTAGGGCGTTTAGCAGACGCTTTTATCCAAAGAGATTAACAATAATGACATTTGTCAGAAGAAAGAGAAACAACAATATATCTCTGTCGGTGCAGTGAGGATGTTTATAGAACCAAGTGCCAAGCACTAACCCTCACTAGGTTAACCCATTCCCCGTGTACAACAAGCATAGCTAGGATAGGATATTGAGACACCCTGCTGATTATGGTTCCACGGCGATACAACTCAAGGGGGTCGCGGACCCGTTACGGCCTTGAGGACCCTCCTTGCGTCCGCCGCAAGAGCCGGACGTGCGCCTCCCAAAAGTGTTAACCTTGCCTCGATGGGACGCAGCAGCAAGGGCTGTGATTGGTCCGCTTATTAGAACCTGATGCAGAACCTAAACGGGTCCGAGACTGCGTCGAGGCGACTGCGTGGTCGTTGCGTTTCGTCGACGTGGAACCATAGTCAGCCCTTTAACCCTTAAGGGAGGAGAACGGTTGGGTTTTTATACTATCAGATTATTGGAACTGGGCAGTGCTTCGAAAAGAGGATGTCAACCCCTCCTCTCACCCCGTCTCTCTCTCACCCGTCTCTCTCTCTCCCCGTCCATCTCTCTCTCACCTGTCTCTCTCCCCGTCCGTCTCTCTCTCTCCCCGTCTATCTCTCTCTCTCACCCGTCTCTCTCCCCGTCTGTCTCTCTCTCACCCGTCTGTCTCTCTCTCACCCCGTCTCTCTTACCCCGTCTCTCTCTCCCCGTCTGTCTCTCTGTCAACCCGTCTCTCTCTCCCCGTCTCTCTCTCTCCCTCGTCTCTCTCTCCCCATCCGTCTCTCTCTCCCTCTCTCTCTCTCACCCCGTCTCTCTCTCTCCCCATCTGTCTCTCTCTCACCCCGTCTCTCTCTCTCCCTGTCTCTCTCTCGGCTCCCCAGGCTTCGACGAGCCCGACGTGGAGTGTCTGAAGCTGGCCGGGCTCAGCGCGGCGCCCGGGGACGCGCCCGCCGTGGCGGTCAACGCCGCCAAGTACGCCTGCCACGCCCGCGGGGGGCAGGGCGCGGTGCGGGAGTTCGCCGAGCACATCCTGCTCCTCAAGAAGAAGGCCAAGTGTCAGACGGAGCGGGACCGCATCAACCGCCAGAACTTCTGAGGGAACGCCGCCTGGGACGGGGGGACGCCGTCTGGGACGGGGGAACGCCGTCTGGGACGGGGGAACGCCGTCTGGGACAGGGGAACGCCGTCTGGGATGGAGGTACAGCGTGATGGAGGACGGTCTACTGGACGAGTGCAAACGATTGTGCGATAAAGAGATTATTTGGGCTTGTTTAGCGATCACAAATCAGTGATATTTTAGGAGGGTTTATCGTTTTAGTTTTTTGGGATTTGACATGTGGATGAAGGATTTTTTTAAAGCATGGCTTTGATTGTGTGTGCGTGCGTGCGTGCGTGTGTGTGTGCGTGCATGCATGTGTGCGATTGGTCTCCGATGTTGACCAGCGATCCAATGTGAACATTGCTTGATTGCAAGTGTGCTGCAGGGAGCATCCTCAGATTATCTCTGTTCTGGTGCTGTTTACCTGATTGTTTTGTAATTCTTGATTGGCTTTGAAGGAGTGAGCAGTTATCTGTGTTAATTAATTGTAGTTGTATCTGGTGAGTAGTGTCTAGATCCGACCACCAGAGGCCGCTGTTGTGTTAAAGATGATATAATTGAAAACGCCCTTGTCACTGCATTCTATCCCATCTATCATGTTTTTTTTTTTCAAAAGAACCTTGAAAGTGTATCAAAAGTTTTTTCGTCATTTGTCACACAAGCTTGCATCAACTGGACTATTAATATTTGTAATTTATGAACTTTCTCCTACAGTTAATGCTCTCTACTGCAGATTCCACAACCAAACTCAAATCTTAACAGCATATGCACCTTCTCCTAATTTCTTTTTTGGCAATGATAATCTATGGTTATGGTCACTGAATAAATAAAACAGAACATTATTTATCAGTACGATGATTCTTTTGCGTCTTCAATCTGTGTGACGTTTGAGAGGGGCATTGAACCACAGTCTACAGTGTTATCCTACAGCACTTAACCGTTGTGCCATCAAGATACCTGAGCATCCGTTCTCTGAGGTTACACTTGACTTTACACGTCACAATAAAATAAGAGTTCACATTTAAAGTTATTTAAAGTTAACCTTCTGGTGTTATCCTCTACTTTGTGGCTGTATGTGACAGAACCTGAACCACGAACCTGTGCTTAGAGAACGTAAACCTACAGCACTTACCGCTGCACCATGAAGACACATGCTGTGTGGTTCTCGGAGGTCATTCTTGACAAAAGTAACATGATAGTGAAAAAAAGTCATCAACCTTTCGTTGGGGCCGTCTACTTGGTGGATGTACATGAGGGGACTCGAACCTGTGCCTACAGAACCTGAACCATCAGGACTTACCACTGCACCGTCCAGACACCTGATAAAGTCTCCTCGGAGGTCATACTTGACCTTACAAATCACATGATGTAGAAATAAGAGGCTTTCATATAGTAATGCATGCGTATTCGGGAAGACTAACATCTAATTCTTACAAAATGCTCCAATGAAACACTCCCAATCATCACAGTGGTGTCTGGTCACTTGATGAATGACAATTTGGTGGAGTTTGTAGAAAATAATTAGATTTGATTTATCTGCCTATACCGTAATTCATGCATATTGTGGTTGAGTTCAGCCTCTTATCATGAAAACATCAAAAATAAAGTCAAGCAACTTGAGAATCCTAACAGTAACAGTAACTAGGGACATGTTCAACAAGCAACTAGTGGACTTTGTAGAAAGTAATTTCATTTGATTATTTTATGAATTGTGTGGCTTCCATTGCGGGGGTTCAGTTTTGGGGGGGGGGGGGGGGTGGCGCCGTTGCGCAAACCACCAGATGTCCCACACAACGGGAACAGAGTTACACGTCTAATGAACTGACTAAAGCCCTCATCTCAGAGAAGATCTCCCCCGCTGATCTGTGTTGGGGTGGATTATGTTGTATTATTTCCCCATTTTATCTTCAGCACTAAAAAGGATGATTGCGGTCTCGATCTCGATGACCTCGTGACCTATCGTCTTATGTCTGGTTGTGTTTGGTTTTTTCGTTGAACTTGTGTTATCGTTTCAGTTCATCGCTCTGTGATCTTCTGTCGTTTGCGTGTGAGTGAATTGGTGGCCGCTTGTACATCAACAGCCAGGAAGCAAAGCCTGGCCACCTCCATCTCAGCAATGGTGTGTGTCTTAGCGGAGTCGTCTTTGAGTCGTTCTGCGGCGATACAATCAGGCCTGTTTTTCGTTCAATTTACTTTTCATGCGCTTAACTCATTTTAAGTCGCTGAGGTGGGTGTGGCTACCTGGTGGCCCCCTATAGGCTGACCGTTACCGTAGTGATACCAGAATACAATCAACCAACCAATCATCAATCCCTCCGTCAGTTGAACAAATGTTTAGGGACCGCGGTCATGGACCTATTAAAGAAACGCGATGGCATGAGAGAAAGGTTGCTAGTTTTGGACCGGGTGTGTAACCTTGATTTGAGTATTCCTCAACCTCTTGCCGTTCCAATAGAGCTGGGAGAGAGAGTGTGTGTGTGTGTGTGTGTGTGTGTGTGTGTGTGTGTGTGTGTGTGTGTGTGTGTGTGTGTGTGTGTGTGTGTGTGTGTGTGTGTGTGTGTGTGTGTGTGTGTGTGTGTGTGTGTGTGTGCGTGCGCGTGCGTGCGTGTATTCGTGATGACTATAAAATACCATTAGGCTCTATCAATCACAAACCCTTTTGTGCAACATTTAAGGAAAATCTTGTTAATGTTTAATAAATAGTCCAGGGGGGTAATCCGTTAAGAGCTCTTTAAAAACAAGAAGGATTTAAATGTAAGGATTTAAAAATTAATCCACTATCCTCCTAGCCTGGCACCGCCCACCTACCTACTTCCGCTCAATTTCCATTTCACTTCAGTACTAGTTCTGGGTCTGCTTCATATGCTTGGGTTCCTTGGAAGCCAGATTTTTGGCGGTCCAATCAGCGAACAGAGGGCGTGGCTGAGAACGATGACGTCGAGGTCGCGCGCCAGTTTCAGTTGTAGTCAGAGGAAGACAATGGAGAAGGATACGAGAGAAACTATTCGGTCTGTTGTGGGATCGCTGCCGAATATCGATCAATTAAAGCCGGAGCAAGAACAAGCTTTGCTGAGTTTTGTTGGTGGCCATGATGTTGTGGCGCTTCTCCCCACCGGGTTCGGGAAAAGTTTGATTTTCCAGCTGGCCCCGTTAGTGGTGAAGGAGCCGGTCCCGTCGCATGACATACGTCACGACCAAACGCCATGCGATTGGTTATGGCAGATCCAGAGTGGCACTGGGCAGATCCAATCATTTTAAAAACTTCAACAGACACCCACCTCCAACTGAGTGAACGTTTGTCAGTTCCAGACTTGAAATGAAGTACGATGGTCTGGTAGGACCAGGCTACTATCCTCCACCATGGGGGACATTTAGGAAGGGGTGTGGCCAACAGATACCTCTGCTCAGTCTTGGGGCTCCGATTACCTGGTGCTGTCCCAGAATTCCTTTGGGCAGACCGCAGAAACTCAGGCAAAAGTTTATTATCTACCGTAAAAACACAGATGGTAGGAAATTGTTCACACAGTTGCTGTGATTGGTTTAAACTTTAGGGGTCCCCCCTCCCCCTCGAATCCCTTAGCTATAACCTTCCGTTCCGTCAGTCATATTGATTTAAGTGAACAGTCTCTTATCTTATCAAGGTGAGCATAAGTAAGGGTGAAATGACACCAAATGAATCACTTCAGCGTGTCTGGATGAAGGGTAATTAATCTCTGGCGTAACCTAGGCGACAGCTCTTTAAAATGCTAATCACTCGGTTCACTTGTTTTAAATCCTTCATTTTTGCGATTTTTACCTCAGAGTTTGCATTAACCTACAGGATCGGGATCTTGACTTGTTTGTTTCTCTGACTTGTAAAGAAATAAATTAAAAAAAGGCATGCGTTGAACACTAGTTAAAAGATTGTCATTTTAGTTTAAGTTAAAATACAAATAATGGTCAGGAGGTCACGGTGGGATGGGGGTCACAGTCTGTGATGGCGCCTCCCTTGGTCTTGCCGTGAACCTTGGCTCGCGGTTGACCCTGTGGTCTGCTCTGCCTGCTGGAAGAGAGCATAGCCCTATACGCGGTCTTTAGTCTGGGACCACAGCTCCCACCAGGCTGGGGGGTCACACTGGCTCAGATGTAAAAGGTCCCACATTATACCCCCAGGTGTGAGGGTGATTAGCCATGACAAGCCGTTTGAAATGTGCCCTTCCCTGTGCCTAAGTGACATCACACGTGGGCGTGACACCCTAGGGGTATGATGGATAGATCAGGCCTAAAAAAAAAAAAAGTTTGGTTCCTCAGTTGAGGTCATGGGTATGTAGGGAATACATTTTATTTTTTTCAGCGGCAGCGACTGATAGGTAGGTTGTTTTCATTTAAAAACCAGAGAATGTGCTCATCCTTGTACAGAATGAAGAAGTGCTGTACAAAAACGGAATTATAGTTTGCATCAAAAAAATTACTAATTTTTTCCAAACTCATTTTTTAGGCCCCAGCAACATCTGCAACCGTCCACTGGGTAGGCTGGTAGACTGATCCACGCAGCACACACCTAGGTGGACAGGTACACTGGTGATGTCACTAGGACGCAGGAAAAGGCAGATTATCGAACGGCTTGTAACGGCTAATCTCACTCACAGCTGGTGGTGTAATATCACCCCTTTAAGTCAGGGAAGGAGATGTAGAGCTAGAGAGAGCTCTGGAACGAGCCCACAGTGCAGACGGAAAGGGGGACCCAGGCTTTTGACAGAAGGGGGTTCTTTTTATTTAATATACAAAGAAGCCTCACCACCAATGCCGCATTTGATTCTTTTACCAGTTTTGATTTTGAAGCACGTTGTATTTCCTTTTATCAAGCAAATAATCGAAAGTCGAGTCACCCTGCGGTGGACACTGTGCCCCATCCAATAAAACCTCAAGGACACTGTCGATTCACATCACGGTCCAAACTGAGAAAGAGATGAAGAACTATACTTCTGCGCCCTTGAGCTCGGGGTTGTTGGCGCGCGGCTTAACGGTCGGGAGCGGCGTCCGCCCTTCACCGAGGACAAACAGACGGACGGACGACAACCGCTGTGGTCCCCAAGTCCTCGTCTCACGCTCGACGACAAGACGACCTCTCTGCCGTCTGCCCCGAGAGCCGGGAGGGCGAGGCGGCACAGGACGGCCCGACCTCGTCTCCTCAGCATCATCTCCAACCCAGTCCCGCGTCACGTCGTTTAATCGATTCATTCGTGATCTGGGACACGTCATTTCAATTTTTTGGTGCCAAAACTACGAATTTCATTCTACTCATTCTAAAAAGAAGAGATGAAGCAGCTACCTTTTTTTTTAGTCGTGGTTTGCCTACAGAGCAGCACAACTGCATTAAATCTATTTGGATTTATCACAATTTCTCAGAATCAAAAGGTGAATGTAGAAACGGGTGGCCAAAAGCTGTGATATTGTTAGAAATATGTGCTTTTGGCACGAAAAAAAATGAAATGACGTGTCCCAGATCAAGAATGAATCGATTAAATGAAGCGACTGTGAGACTGGGTTGTCATATCCCATCATCAGGGTCGAATGAACGCCAAGTCCTCCGTAAAACTTGGTTAAAGTCCAGATTATCGCAAGGTTTTTTTTTTTTCAAACTAGCGGATGCTTAAAAGCGTACAAACATTGCGATTCCAGGACTTGTAACAACGCACGGATGAATGATGTTTAGTCGTTATCATTGTGTCTGACTCTCTGTTAAGACGGTGTCTGTGACAGCGATGTTATGCAAAACAGATCCGTTGTCTCCAATGTCGGATGTGGTAGGTTTCCTTGACAACGCAAGTCAAGGGAACGACGGCGTCTTTGAGTGACCTCCACATGGGAGGCAGTCGGGGATTCGTTCATATTTCAGTGAAAGCGCCGGTCGTGGGTTAGATACAATCACGGGAAAAGACATCATTTTGTCATATTTGCATTTTAGCGGTTTGCAATCTGGTGACTGAAGAAACAATTAAAACGAAGTTTGAACCGCACACAGCAAAACATCTGTTGGCTCGGGAACATAAAATAGCTTGCCTCTGTTTTTAATTTGAACAAAAAGAGGAAAAAACAGGTTTTCATTTAGCTTTTTATTCAGATAGCAGCGGGTTCGTCAGGCACCCCCCCCCCCCCTCCTCCCGCCTCCATCCCGTCACCGTGGTAACACATTGCTCTTTGTGCAAAGCAACGCAGACAAACAAGTTCACGGTAAGGATTCCAATGTACACAGACATTAACACTGCGGAAAACAAACGCACCTCTGCTGTCTTGGGACTTTGCGACCACCTCTCAAAACAAAAAACAACAAACATGTTGGCAGATACATGTGTATGATACGCCAGCACCAGAACCAATACGAGACCGTTGTGTTCCAGTCAGGATATCAGGGTGTTTTGATGTTTATTGTTCAATCTATGATAGAATGACTCAAATTAAACGATTGATTTGGGCTTGCCATTGAAAGCAGAAGGCAAGTGAACTTTTTTCGCTCCATAGTTCAACATTATCTTTATTTATTTTTTATTAATATAATAATGATGTATTTTAAACCGTTAGATGGCAGCAAACTCACAAATTGTATCTAGTGTTGGAAACACCACACCCTGCCCACAAACACACACGCACACACACAACCACACGCACAAACACCTTTTGTGCTCCCCATCTTCCTGGAGGGAGACATTCTAGGACTTGTAAACACACACTGATAAATAATACTGACCGGTAAAAAGTATAAAATTAAACAAAAGCGACAACTGAATGAATGGTAAACTATCAGCGCATGGGCATCAGTCACATCCCAACAGGAGAAAAAGGGCTTCAAACCAATTCAAAACAAACCCAGACGCAAAAACGACATCCAACCGGCTGCCAAGAACAATGACAGTTGGCAGGTTTGCTGTCGGCCATTTGATCAGCATGATGAACCTCCTGGGCGAGGAAGGGACAGCCTTCCGTTCAGTCTTTCCTATTCTGTCCCCAATTCATCATGATTTTTAGGTTCTTGAAGAATATCGTCCCAATATTTGACCTAAAAATCTATTTGAAATACTTGGTGGTTGATTTGAGACTTTTTTTACTTGATTGTTGTTAAAATTTGCCCACAACAAAAAAGATGAACTGGGAGGTGTAGAAGTTTTGGCATTTTCACATCGATTCAATCACTTCCCTGATGGTCCTTGTGCCAAACTCGACCAAAAAGTAGTTTTTCCCCTCTTGAATCAATCCTTTGCGCTTCTTCTTGAGTCTGCGGATAAAAGATGGCTGCCAAGAAATGACGAGCAGGTTGTCGATGAAGTCAATAGGTCACGGAACGCGTGATCTATCGATTACTTTAGTCTTACCTCACAGCAACCCACTTTTATTGTTTTTTTTTAAATAGCCTACATTCTTCACATTTTGAACGTTCCCCCGGTACAAAGTGAATCCGCGTTTGTCGTCGTTGTCGTAGACAACCCGCTGCTTTTGTTTTCATTTTTTTTGTCTATTCGTTATTTTTTCACAACACAGGAAAGAAAAAACAACAAAACAAATGATGGGAGTTGTGCAAACACAACTTCAAGCCTGTGACTGTTCAAAGCTCGCTCTGCCCTTAACTCGCAACGCGCGCACACACACACACACACACACACACACACACACACACACACACACACACACACACACACACACACACACACACACACACACACACACACTACGGGATGGGTAGGGGAAAGGGGGGTTTAGTCTTTTAAATGGTGAGGCATCAAATGCCTTTGTCTTTCCCTCGGCCAACGGTCACAAGTCCATTTTGGACGCTGCCCTCCCGAGAGTTTCAGTTCAATCCAGTTTGTTGTATTTTTTGGTTGGGGGAAGGGAGGGGGTGTGGCTGTGGTTCCAGGGCGTGTATTGATTCGAGGCCCCTCTGACCACAGTCACCCCCCCCCGCTGTCGCGCCCCCATCACTACTCTCAACCCCTACCTCTCAGAGTTATCCTTCGACAGAGGGGTTTAAACACTGTGTTGCCTTCTCTCAAACCCTCTAACCCCCTAGCCCCCCCACTCCGTCACCCTCCAAGCCGAGGAACTCTGCCCGGAAATAAAATAATAAAATAAAATGTTTAAAACGGCAGTCTATCTCCCACTTCAAGTTTTCCAGAAGTTCCGACTGCATTGTCCAACGCACCGGGGGGGGGGGGGGGGTCTCCCCCTGACCGTGAGGGGGGGGGACCCCCATATCGTCTCGACACCCCTCACCGTGGAGGGGGGGGGGGGGGTGGTTGGGTGAGGGTCTGAATGGGAGGTGTCCAGGGTGGAGGGGGTTCTCTTTATCGTCTGGGTTCCCCCTGACTGCGGGAGGGGGAGGGGAGGGGGTCAGGGTCTCAGTGAGGGGCTTTCCGTATCGTTTGGGGACCCCTCACCATTAAGGGGGCGAGGGGTCTCGCTGAGGAGGGGGCAGCGAGGTGCTAGCTGTTGTTGTCGGCCGTCATGTACTTGAGCGCGGCGAAGCCGTAGCGACGCGACATGTTCTGCTGGAACTCCTCCTTCAGCGTCTTCAGACAGACACGGTACTGCTTGTTGGAGCGGAACTTGGTGATGTCGAAGCTGGGCGCATGCGGCATGTGGATCATATAGGCATTGGGGAGCACCACGAACTCATACTCCTGGGGGGGGGGGGAGAGAAGAGAGAGAGAGAGGAGAGAGAGAGAGAGAGAGAGAGAGAGAGAGAGAGAGAGAGAGAGAGAGAGAGAGAGAGAGAGAGAGAGAGAGAGAGAGAGACAGAGAGAGAGACAGAGAGAGAGACAGAGACAGAGAGAGAGACAGGAGATTTGATTTGCAGTGGCAGGAAAGCGAAAGCCCACTTAGGACACAAGCTTTTTATTGTTGAATCATCAAAGTGTTAAAAATGTATATTCACTTGTTTTCACCGGGTAAATATATTTTCTAGATATGATATTTTTTCCAATTAGCGCCACCCTGAAACAAATCGATGGTGAACCCATAAAAGCACACGAAGCGGAACTCAATTTGATAGCGCTACTTAGCCGGCTACGAGCTAATCCTGACAACGCCATCAGGGCTAATCAATAACGCTAACGCTGAGCAGAGGAGAACCTCCACTCAGGCTCATCGTCCGCAACGAGGCACTTCTTGAAGCAGAACTTTACGAACAGAATTCGAAAAACTCTTTAAACAACAAATATGAATACAAACACTCGGCTATCAGAGTAGTAAGTGGAATGGCGGGAATTTGTTTAGCTAACCTGCTAGCTAGATTAGTACAATATGTACAAGTGGAAGGGAAAGTGTGTTTTGTGTGTTGTGGGTAATATATTTTCGTAGATATGAGTGTTTTTTCCATTTAGCCCACCCTTGAAACGATCGATCGTAATCCGATAAAAGCATCGAAGCGCAACATCACATTGTGCTCGCGTATTGCGCTGCTTAATGCCCGCTTTTAACGAGCGTGTATCCGTGATAACGTCCAACCATGGGCGTAACCCGAGTGAGTCAGCGTGAATCGTAGGAGCAGGACTGGTACTTGAGCTAACCTGCGAGCCCGATTAGCACAATGTGTGCGCAATAAGTGAAACAATATCCTGAGGGGAGGGGGTTACCCTACAATTGTGAGGTAACGATTATTATCCGCTAAAAATCATGATACAAACACATCGGTCCTATCAGAGGCCGTTCAGCGTGTGTATGGCGCGGAATGTTTAGCTAACCTGCTAGCTAGATTAGTACAATATGTACAAGTGGAAGGGAAAGTGGCGTTTTGTGTGTTTGTGCGTTACCTGGGCGTCCAGCTCCATGATGTGCGCCACCTTGTTCCAGCCGAAGCCCACGAAGCGGCGGTCGTACTCGGGGCTGTCGCGCCGCACCATCACATAGGGCTCGAAGTCCGCCTCCCACTGCACGCGGTACGGCGTGGTCGTGCCGTGCGCCACTTGGCGAAGTTGGTGGGGGCGTGGCCTTTGGTCCACACGTGGTACCTGGGAGGGGACGGGGGGCCGAGGTAAAGACTCAAGTTGTGCGGTCATTTGGTAGGGTTTCAAATAAATATTTGGGATTATTGGCATTCTTTGCGTCGGGTTGTATTTCTTTTTAATAATTATTTGTATGATATAGGATTCTATAAGACAAGAGATTAATGGTTCATGCTGTTTTAGTGGAAGCCAATTAATGGCAAAAAAAATCTGATGGTACACAGAAGTTATTTCAAGCTCAATAAGTCCTTCATATTTTACAGCCAGTTTCACTCATCACTCATCCATGGACCTCCTGGTTGACCTTCAGATTATAAAACGCCGGATAGCTTTCTAGTGGTCAGAGTGTGTAACCCCCACCCGAAAACACCTTCGACAACCCCCACCCGAAAACACCTTCTGGGAAAACACCTTCGACAATCCACTGGCAAATATAATTAAACAATTCAGGGTGACTCGTTGAACCAAACGCTTTACTTGATAGAATATTGGTAGACATCGGACCCCCGGGGGCCTGAATCAAGCAAGACTGTTCAGACCTGAAGGTGAACAGCGTCCCCATGTCGAGCTGGGACAGCAGCTCAGCCTTGGACTTGGGGTAGGACAGCCGGTAGCGCAGGGTCTCGAACGCCGGCACCACCAGAGCTTTCTTACTGGTCGCCATGTCCAGCTGCACCACCGACTTCCTGCGCGGCAATAAGGGGAAACCAGAGAATGAACGCACATTCGTCGCTCTAATGAGATTTCTAATTTAGAACTCGGATATCCAGGGATTACTTTAGAGCAGAAATCTCATTATACTGTATGGGGAACGCTTTATTGCCGAGATATAATATTAATGGAATGGGATGAGTTTATTGCAGCAGTTTCAACTTAATGTATAGGGATCACTTTGTTTCATCTGCACTTACTTTAATTATTCGTCTTGAAACTTTTGTACCGCAGCTATTTACTCTATTAAAATGACCTGAACTGGAAAATCTTTCAAGACAAAATAAAATGTTAATAGTTTTTCACTATGATATGTCTTATTCGGGCCACCTTTGACAGATACTGTTAAAATGAAGACGATACAGCGATATAACTGTAGTTACAACTCCGGCCACTAGAGGCTGCTCATGGAAACAACGTACATAGCGCACAGGCGTCATTTAACGGAACCACAACTCATCGCAATAAAACTGCCCCTATATTGACGCGTTAATAATATCACAGGATGTTTCCACATTGAATCATGATGACATTGATGAAGATATTTCAGAGGACTGAGCGGGCCTAATGGGCTGGGATGGCTTGAGATGGACAAAAGAAGTGTCAACAGCATCCGTCTTCCATTGTTTCCAAATCACTCGCTGCTGAATGTGAACATTTTTAATAACGCTAGCCACAACGTGGCTGGAGCACACGATTCATTCTTCTGTCAGAGGAATTTGCTCCATTATGTAGAAACTACAGACTAAATCAAACACATTATATAACATTAAGACAATGATCAAATTGGACTTAAAAAGATTTCAAATTTTCGGTCCATTAAAGTTTTTCTTTCAAAACATTCCCTGTTATTTATAACCATAAAACTGAAGGTAGATTAAACTTTAGTGTTGAAACTATTGAAAGCCTCACGGCTACAATGCTGCGGTGAGATTAGATACGTTCTTATCGGAGCGCAGGCAGCATTGAAAGGGATTGAAAGCGTGTCCGTTATTTTTAGGGCTTAATTAAAAGTATCACCTAGCCAGATATTTAAAATGGAAATCTCCTTTGTAGAGGCGTGTGCTATGAAGTAGCCCATTATTTGTTAAATATTTAAAAGCTCGCAAAATTATTCATGTGGTTTCAATTCACTCCCCAAAGAGGTTAATAGCGTGAGATTTATATTAAAATTGGCAGAACATTGTGATTTATTGGAAGGATCCGAGTGAAAAAAAGGAAAAAAAGTGATATTATCCCGCACATAAAGCTCACACGACGCACGGAGCCATGTTTCAGCAGACTTAGTGTCTCCGGCTTAAGAGACCTTTTAGCAAAGAAATGCAAAAAAACAAGACTTTGGAGTCAAATAACACATGGGTGTGTGTGTGTGTGTGTGTGTGTGTGTGTGTGTGTGTGTGTGTGTGTGTGTGTGTGTGTGTGTGTGTGTGTGTGTGTGTGTGTGTGTGTGTGTGTGTGTGTGTGCACTGTGTGTGTGTGTTATTAATGGAAAAGGCTTCTCATTATGGAGAAGAGAAAAAAAAGGATAAACGTACCGGAGGCCATTAGCCGAGCTAAATGACTTTGACCTCAAGGTGACCGTTATGAGGTTATCGTCGCTGTTGTGCACCGATTTACCTTAAAGGACTCAGCAGGGGGCTTTCCCGCGGTGCCATTGTTAGTCAGCCTCTTTGTGTGCAGGTGTGTGTGTGTGTCTTTGTGTGTGTGTCTGCGTTTCTCTCTCTCTCTCTGTTTGATCTATTCTCGCTCGCCCCTCTCTCTCTCTCTTTAATCCATCGTCACTCTACCCCCGATGCTGCAAAGGTTGGAGCTAACTAGCGCATTGAGACACTCTCAGCGAAGCCATTCAGTGATTAGCCAATGACACCGACGCCGGCCCATATTTCCATCAACTTCCTTCAGGATGTTTGTCATTTATCATTTATCAATACACTATTATGGTATTGTTCCTTGCACCCCCACTATTAGTGCACCCCCACTATTAGTGCACCCCCACTATTAGTCTTGTGGAGTACCACGACCCTGTGATCACGTCATATGGAACCGCGATGCACAAAAAGGAAAAAGAGAAAGTAAAAACATGCTATGGAAAATGTATGCAAATTGTTGTTTTTTTGGAATTAAAAAAAAAAAAGAGATAGAGTAAAAGATTTAACGTATTTTAGATCTTTAGGGGTTCTTACACAGAGTGCCCATTAAAAGAGGAAGACCAACACATGAGTCTTCATCATCGTCCTAACGACCGAGCGGCGGGCCTCACCTGAGGTACTCGTAGAGGCCGTACATGGGCAGGAAGTCGATGTCCGACAGGAACATGTAGGGCGTGTTGACGTGGCGCATGGCCACGTTGCGCAACAGGTTGACGGGGTAGAACTGCCCCTCCTTGTACACGATGTGGTACCCCACGTTGCCCCGCCCCATCAGCACCTCCGAGCCCTGGGCGTAGCGCAGGAACTGCTGGGCCTCGGCGTCCGACAGGTACAGCGCCAGGCTGATGGGGCCCTCCCAGTGCTTGCAGATCGCCTCCAGCATCTGCAGCCTGGGGGGGGGGGGGGGGGTCGATGCGGGGGGGGTCAGGAGGAAGAGGGGGGGGGGGGGGAGGAGGATGGATGAAGTTAAAGGTTGTCAATCGTAGATCGCACGTTGGTCTTGGGGGGGCTGCGGTCGTTTTTCTTCAGCATAAGAGGCGTGGTCGACGGGCCTAGTCCCACTGACTCTGTACGCGATTGGCTGCTTGCCGTCGCTTCCCTGTCGTCCCTGTGTTAAACCAGCCAATAGCGCGCCAGGCGGGGAGGGGGGGGGGGGGGAGCCAGCTTGGTGATTGACTCCCGCAAAAACGTATCGGAAGCAGAAAGAAATGTACTGCTCTTCTCCAGACCCTGCAGGGCGAACTCAAATTGCCGGCAAAACGGGCGGGGGGGTGGAGGGGGTACCCCAGTCTAAGGCCGAAACATGAATGATCACATGCATCTGATCTTTCCTCACGATCCGCTAGCTGCCCGCCCCGTAAGCAGGCCGTCAAAAAAACACGTCTCTGTAGGCAGCCTGTACTACGAGATCGTACACAAAAACAAACGGTACTACCAACCACTCAAAAACCGAAATAAATAGTATTCCAACCAATCAACGACAAGGGTTGGGTGTTGTGGGGTTTTGCGCTGCGTTCATGAAAGTTTTTACTTGAAATACGAAACGCGGAAGGGAGAGGCGAGCTGGCTCTGTTTGTTTGGCATCTCGCTTCAAATACCAACAGAAGTGACGTCACCCAACATCGCTGATAAGACCTTTAAGGCTGAGCGATTAATCAAATTCAAAACGACATCGCATTGTAATAAAACTCGATTTGCAAATTGCAAAGGCCTGCAAATTACTCGAGGCTGTTACTGACTGGAGATCAGTACGATTGGTATTTATTCTTCTTTTACAATTCAATAGTTAAATAAAGCTGCTGTAATATCAATTCATGCATCAAATTCATCTCAACACATGAATTAAGGCTTCCAATGTTGTGTTGGTCATACTACAGAATGATTCATTGCTTGTTTAGTGGATAATACAGAACATAAGAAACTGTAAGAAGATAGACTTCTTACTACAAAACCGCAATCGCAATATTGGTCGAAATAATCGCAATTCGATTATTTCCCCGAATCGTTGAGCCCTAGATTAGTTAAAGTTAAAACTTTGTAAACGAGGAGTGCAGCTGAAAGGGGGGTTGATCCACTGGTTGTTAGTCGTCTACCTGTGGGGGGAAACTCTGCAGGACCGAGATTAGGAGAGTGCATTTGTATTATCTTGCGTCCCTCGCGGGCAGCAGTGCTGTGATCCGGGCTGCTGTCATAACCGCAGCGTGAGGATGACAGTTCTAATAACGGTGGAGTCCGAAGGGCTTCTGTCTGAAATTGTTCATAAAGGAAATAGTTTTTGTTGCGGGAGGGGGGGGGGGGGGGATTTGCTTGTGTTGTTCAAAATGCCGAACCCGTGCCTGTCCCCTAATGACATGGATTCAAAATCACTGACGGTCATCACGACCGATAAGAGCAACCGATACATTAAATAGTAAATGGTAAATAAAAAATATGAAAGAATACATTCAATTGCAGAAAGTGAAATAGATAAATAAGTATAACGTGGAAATCAGAATAGATGATGTTACTTATTTATTACTTGCCAGTGCAATCTCGAATATCTCCGTTTTATAGCCTTTCCTGAAATATATAGCGTAATTAAAAAGGTACGCTGTCACACACACACACACACACAGACAGACAAACACACACACGCTAATCACGCACTGCTTGTGATTTGATTGCATGTCGGGAAAGTCACCACCGACATCCAGGTCATCACTGCGATGGCACTGCGAGTGCCAGGGCTGTCATCGGCGGGCTGAGGCCTCCTCCTCTGTTGTGCTACCTCATGCGGCACCAGAGACTGTGCCAGTGACTTATCTTGCATTTCTTCAAACGAAAATCTTTGGAGACCGCTTTGAGATGGCCTGTTACTGGAAACATTACTCAGCACAGCAATGGAGGGGGAAAAAAAAAACTTTGATCGGTCGAAATGGGATTGCTTTGTGGGTAGACCTCCAGTGTTTTACAAAAGATTAAGCAAATTAAATAGTCATTAGTGAACATTTAGAGAGGGGCTTCTGTCTAAATCGGACTTGCCGTGCATACAGTTCCAAGTCATTACGGCGCAGGTAGGGCTTGTAGAGGTTTAGACATCTTGATGTCTGGATCTGTACAGCTAGCGTATGTATACGTTGTATACTTAATGTACATTTAGGGCATTTAGCAGATGCTTTCATCCAAATTTGTCATAAGAAACAACATACCGCTTTACAGTAAGAGTTTTGAAGTGCGAAGCACCACCAATCACTAGGTTAACCCATTCCCCGTACACAACAATGATAGCTAGGAATAAAATGCTACACAACTAACTACTATGACTAAATATGTCTATGTACAGCGAGCATTTGTATATGCACGGCCAGCGTTTGTATATGTAAAGTAAGGAACAGACTCTCCATCCGAGCACTTATCCGTTTACTCCCTCCGTAAAACCACGACACAAGTAGGACACAGGCAGGTCAGTCACCTCATTCAAATGCTATCGGAGCGCTGTTGTTGCCGTTCACGTGTATTAGGCCTCAGAATTGAGATGACAACAAACCGGCCCTTGCCCATCCTGGGGTCAGAGCTGACATTTCAAATAGGAAATCGATGCCATCTCCCCGGAGGGGTCTGACATTTGAGGGGAAGCGGTGAGAAGACCCCCTCTCTCCACCCCCCCCCACCCCCCTCCACCATCTCCATTTGTATGTGAGTGAGAGCTGATGTCCATGGTACCAGCACAGCACTTTGAGACTGGAGCCAGTGTTTACAGACACACACACACACACACACACACACACACACACACACACACACACACACACACACACACACACACACACACACACACACACACACACACACACACACACACACACACACAATCAAAAGACACACACACACAAACACACCGCAGACACACAGGACCACAGACACATACGCACACACACACACACACACAATCAAAGACACATACACACACACACCGGACCACAGACACACACACACACAATCAAAAGACACACACACACCGCAGACACACAGGACCACAGACACACACACACACACACACACACACACACACACACACACACACACACACACACACACACACACACACACACACACAGACACACACACACACACACTGCAGAGACACAGGACCACAGACACATACGCACACACACAGCAGAATAGAGATCTTGAAAAAGAACGGAGAGAGGGAGGGAGAGACAGACAGACACACACACACACACACAAAATAAAAACGCGAAACGCAAGAGTGTTAGACGAGAGCAAAGAGAGAGCAGAGAGAGCACGAAAGAGAGAGGATCAAGAGTGCCAAAGAGAGACCTAGCGCAAGGCAGAGAGCGAGGGAGTGAATAAGAGCAAGACACACAATGAGATTATGTGCTTGGAAGTGTGAGTCACTGGGTTTTAGGGCCTAATCTGCAACACTTTGTGTTGGAAACACTTTGTACAGTTGGAAACTGAAACCACATCGCGATAACGGCTACTGCCTCTGATCTGTCCGTTCTCCTTCTCCCCGGGTTTGGAACTTTCCATATGAACGTTCAACAGCATCCCCTGTGTTTAAAAGGGCAAACTACCAACCACACACATTATGGGATGCGCTGCCACCTATAGGTTGCATATGTCCACTCTGCGATGCACTAGAATATAAACGGGTGCTGTCGGATTGAGTTAGCTCTTTAACTTAATTCTGTTATCTAAAAGTTATGGTCATTGGTATGCAAGGAAGGATACACCTTTAGCTTTTAATCTTGTTTACAAGATAAAAAGTCCGTCATTGTATATTCCCCACATTAAACCTGGCATATTTTCACCTTTTTGTTTATTGGATATTTAAGTTTGGAGATGGCTACCCTGAGATTGTCTTTAAAAGTTAACAAGATGGCTGCTTTTTTTTTTTTGAGGGCAAAACATCATTAGCCTCTGTCTCAATCGGCGTCGTAAAGAAAAGGCTTAGCAGTAGCCTTTGCGTTTTTTTTATGAGAGTCCAGCCGTGTCTCACCGAGGAATCGTGCTTTAAAACAGTGCTTGGGTAAAGTTACTTTGCACAAATTGTGCATAAAGATTCCTTGTTTGTTTACAATTCATGCGTTTGTGTCCCTGGTTGATAACGTTGAAGCTACAGGCTAATGCACGCAACATAAGCTAAACAGAGGCTTACGGGCAAAGGGGACCTCACGGTACGGGGGGTTGACCAGGGAAGTTAGAGGAATCAGAAAGTCAAAAAATACATTGAAAGAAAGGGCAGTGGCTAATCTAAAAGGAAAAACATGTTGTTAAGACCCCCAGCTGAAATGTTCTAGGTTCAATCCCCCTGCTCCCTAACCACAACATATCCAAAATACAAAATGATGAACAGAAGCGTCCACTAAATGATTCAAAGGGTCCGGCCTGTTTGCTGAGATCCAAAGTGTAAAATCAACCATCAGTTTGGGGAACATTCTCCCTCCAAACGAGTGTTTAGCAGCTCCCGTGGCGCTGCCTTGCCCAGTGGCGCGTGAACACAGAATCGAACCTTAGACACAGCTTTGGGAGCTGCTGCGCTCTCTGTCCGGAATAGAATGGATGCCAATGGACGGCCAACCGGCCGATTGAGGAACGCACGTACAACACCAGAGGGGGGTGAGATGAACACGAAAGATCATGGCTGATTTACATCTAGATTAAGACGAGTTCAACAACTAACCGGGGGTCTTACGGAACCGGGCCAAAACCTATAAAACACTCAATAGTTCCTGACGCAGAATAACGAGGAGAATCCACATCAAACCACATCCGTGAGCGACGTTCCCACCAAAAAAAACGCAAAAGTAAACCCGTCACTTGTGGAGGTCCGACGCGATCTATCCCACGAGGCGACGCTCGGCCAGACTTCGCCGCAACGAAATTCCGTTTCAACGGCAGTAACCCGTCCCCGCTGCCGGTTCGCCGCGGTAACCACGGAGACAGCTCAGGGATCCGTCAGAGTCGCACACGGACGATAATTCTCGTTTTTATTATCCTTCCCTTCCCTCCCAAAGGGGGTATTACAGCGAGAGCCGCGAGTACGGCTGCTGTCAAAACAGCGGTCGCAGGAATGACAGTCCTAATAATGCCGGATCTCCGACGGGGATTTCCTTAAATCTGTAAGAAATTGGGTATTGGATTTACTCGTGTTGAGGGAGTCTGTTTTTACTTTGGGGTAGGGGGTAGGGGTGGGGAGAGCGAGATTGTGGCTAGGATATGAACGACTAAATAAATAACATCAAACCTATGATGACCGAACCAAATCGCCTCCACTTTTTGTGTATATTTGACGGGCGTTTATTGGAACTTCAGGGAGGAAACAGTAGCGCAGGAAGTTCAGAAGGCCTGGACTACTTTTGAGGGTTTGGGATAGAAAATAAATTATTTACTATTTAGTCACCAATGCTTTCAACCAAAGTGCTTTCATGGACTGAAGACAGAGGTGAAACAGGGGCCAGGGGCCGGGGGCCGGGGGGCTCAAGGATTATAGAAGACAGGACGGGGAGTTTGCAGACATGGGCGGGGATTAAACCTGGTGCCTTTAGGCTGGGGGTCAGACCCCCTAAACCACCAGGGGGGTGATGATGCACATCAACACCAGTGCTATGAAAGCCCCTTCATTACATCGGCTTTACGGGCCAGACCTTCAGACCGCCGCCCGACAGACGCTCGTTGGCTTTTCTTACGACTGCGTTGTGGGGACCCTGTGGAGGGGGGGGGGGGGGTGATAACGGTCCACGCACACACACACGCACACGCACACACACACGCACGTGCGCGCGCACACACACACACACACACACACACACACACACACACACAGCAGATCTGGTTCCCCGTGATAATAAATCAGGGATGGTCAAGGATGATGATATAAATAAATAAGGAAGACAGAGAGAGTCAGACAGAGAGCAAGACAGACAGACAGACAGACAGACAGACAGAGAGAGACAGGAAGACAGAGAGTCAGACAGACAGACACGAGAGCGAGTGAACGCTGGCAGAATATGAACAATCTTTCTCTTTCAGCTGTCTCCAGGAAGATACCACTCAAGCAAAGAGAGATGACAGAAGGAGCTACTGTCAGTGCACGCAACACAAAGACACACACACACACACACACACACACACACACACACACACACACACACACACACACACACACACACACACACACACACACACACACACACACACACACACACACACACACACACAGACACAGACACACAGACACACAACACACACACACACACACACACACACACACACACACACACACACACACACACACACAAAAAATGACATTCTTGACCTTTATGTCAGTGGACGGCTGACGTGGCACTACACCACCTCGTTTGGTGGGGTTAGGGTGCTACACCACCCAGTACAGTAGCCTGGTGCCTTGGGGGCTACACCACCTAGCCCACCGTAGAGCTGATGCGCTACACCGCCCAGCCCGCGAGGTGACACGCGGTGCATATGATCAGCGATGAACGCTCCCTCCTCGGGGAACTCACCAAAGGCAAGGCGAAGATCCGATGTGAGCGCAGACCGTTAATAAAGTGGACCTCGCCTGTCGGTAGTGTTTAGATTTAGTTAATGCATTTCGCTTTAAATTGCTTCCACTCCCAGCATAGAGAGCATTCGCCGTGTTTTTTTACCCCTTTTACATTTTCTATCTTTTTCCTTCCATTACCGTCCCGGGTCCATTCTGCTGTGACACCCAAATGTCCTGTCTGGTGTGAATTAAATACTACAGCGGTAAACGGACTGCATACATAAAGGGCTAGGCCGAGCTACAGTCAAAGGAGCTTTAGTATTTGCTCTGCGCCATTCAGCCATTCACCCATTCAGCCATTCACCCATTCAGCCATTCACGTGCCCATGCTAAAGGTGACAAGCGGGCTGGTCAGGAGCTGTTAGGGAGGGGGTGTCCATTAGTAAGGATCAATACTCGGCTAATAAGCACCGGGAACGGAACCGGCAACTTCTGCCAGTTAACCCGAGTCACACTCCCGTCGGCCACGGCCCAATTACGTCGTCGCATCTTAAATCATACGCACACTCGTTTAAAATCTAGCGTGTGAGTGTGTGAGCGTGCGTGTGTGCGTGAGCATGTAAGTGTGTGAGTGTGAGGGTTCTATTACAAAGGCGATTTCATTGGAAGGTGTCCGTGCGTATATTTGCATGACGCAGTCTGATTGGCCGACGGATCCGTCGCTGCCTGAAAAGTTAAACATTTCGAAACTTGTTGACCCAGGCCACGGAGCCGACGGAACGGACGGACCCACAATGCATTTTGCGAGTGTGTGTGTGTGTGTGTGTGTGTGTGCGTGAGTGCACATGCACTCGTGAGCGTGTGAGAGAGCGCCCCCACCTGTCCATGGAGAGCTGAGCGACCAGCGTGACGTCGGTGTGGTCGGCGCTGGGCTCGTGCTCGTAGTGCAGGAAGTAGAGGTGCGTGCGGTGGACCGTGAAGCGCTCCCGCCGGAACTCGTAGCACGGGTCGTCCTCGTCCAGCTCCGACAGCGTCTTCTGGAGCTGGGACCAGAGACACAGACACACGTTTACTTTGACTGTTTTTTTCAGTCTTTTCATGACAAAGTTTGTTCTATTTATTATTTAAGGTCAGATAATGTAATTATTTGAATGCGTTTGCGTCGTCTGTCGACGTGTTGCTAATGTGGCTCCGTTTTGAAGACACACGTTTAACATATTTGTATTTTCTCTCTATAGTGTGTTTAACAAATGGTCAGCGTCTGTTTTATTGGCCCTGCTTCATGTCTAATGCTATTTTATTACCATGTAGTTTTAGCTTTACTGTAGAGTGTCCTTCGGTGGACGTGAAAGGCGTTTCCCTCTCTGTGTTTGCGTCGTCTGTCGATTGTATTGTAGACGTTTTAAAGATTTGTGAAGTCTTTTTCTTTATTGTATTTGTCATTCATCTTTCATGTCACGCTTTTTTGTTCTTTATTTCTCTTTCGTTCTCTATGTTTGTCTTGCCTGTCGATTTATTTAGTTGTATTGTGGCTCCTTCTGAAGAAAGAAGTTTTTTCTTTATTTTCATAACCTATTTAATTTTTCTCAATCTTATTGGTTGAATGTTTCCCTCTTTGTGTTGTGCTGTATGCATAGCTTGTGCTACTCGTTTTACATATTTGCGCGTCTTTTTCTCTCTTTTCTTTGTCTTTTCATAACCAAGTTTGTTTTTTTGTCATGTTTTTGGAGTTATTAGTTTGTCATTTCCTTCTCTGTCGTTTCCGGGTGTCTATTGATTGTGTTTTGAAAAAAGGCATTTTTTCATTGTTTTTCTTTGTCTTTTCATAACCAAGTTTTTTTCTCTTCATCTTATTGGTTACCATGTTTCCCTCTTTGTGTTTGTGGTGTATGCATAGCTTGTTTCATGAGTCTGTTGACGGGGATATATAGGGCCCAAGACAACTTTTGAAGAAACACCTACATATATTTCTCTAGATATTATATTCTGTCTATTCTTCGAGTTAGTTGTTGTAGCTCTCTGAGTTTGTGGTGATTGTATGCTTGAGTTATGAGTCTGTCGATTGGGTTGTACAAGACAAATTGTCAAGTTGTCAAGACAACTTTTGACTCGATAACGCTATAATTGAAATATAAAAAGGAGTCAAAGGCTGAAACGTGCAACATCGACAATTGCTTTTTTCACAAAACTGCTGAAAAGGACTTGAGCATTACCAAAATAACTCCAACATTACTAGTATGTGTCACCATTCTGTGTCATTAGTCTCTGTTTTTAAGGCATCTCTTTTATTGAAAGCAACTTGTAGTGATTTTTTTCGTATACATGCCAGATAGTTAAGGCCTTGTCTGCCGACAAAAGCCTTCAAACTCAGAACCTTTCCTCCGGGAGTCAAACACCCTAACCACTTGACCGTCCTACCCTCATGGCTACCTCCAAAAAAAAAAGCAGGAAAAAAAACAACCACGCTACAAAGCCTCTTTGTATTTACGGTTCCTGATGGACCAACTTGAGTCAGGAAGCGTTTCTCCCTCCCTATTCGAGCCAATCAAGAACGAGCGAATGCAGTGAATCATTACGCCCCTTGCAAGTCGTTCGCTTTAAGTGCTGGTGGATAGTTTATGGTTCATCATAAACCATAATCCCCCCCGCCCCCCCCTCTAACGCAACAACCAACTAGCCCACCAGCTTTGTCATTCAAATAATGCATCGCACACAGTGGGTGTGGGACCAAAGTATATTAACATACCTGTCATGAATCAGAGCGCGGGGGTGGGGGGAGAGACGGTGCTGTCAACATTGTTTAGCGTGAAAAAGGAATGACAATATATCCGTCAACACTCGACGGTCGCGTTCCACTCAAGACGTCGTGGATTCGCGGACGTTTTCTCGGGACCCTGGACGGCTAAAGTCGTGATAAATCCCGCCCGGCGACAGTTTGCTCGGCGGAAGCGCTCCCGACGCACAGTCGCTCCCGACGCGCCTTCGCTCCCGACGCGCCGTGACCAACAAACGTTCCGAAACGGCGAGCGACGCCCCGTCGTACGGGCGTCTCCTCTGCCTGTAGGGAACCTTCTCCGTCTTCTCCCCACACCACAAAGGGCTCCCAGCCGGAGTAAACAACAACGGGAACGTTCCTTCGATCTAATAATGGGATGTTTCCGTTTAGATTACGTTAACACTCTCCCTTATTGCTGGCCTTCGTCTCCGGGGGGGGGAGAGGGGGGAGAAGGGGGAGAGAGGGGGGGGGAGGACGACTCAGATTAATAGCACCCCGCTTTCGGAATGACAATGTTTGCCGTCAAGTACGAAAACACTTTGTGGTGTTTCTCCTTGGCGTGCAAGATCCGCGACGCACATTAATGCAATTTAGGGAAGAGAGGGGAGACACAGAATAAACAGGCTTCAAAGTCGCCCCCCGGTCGAGGGGGGAACGGGGGGCTTTTGACAAACTCCTAGGACACGGGATGGGAACGTACCGTGACGGGGGGTGTCCGGAGAGTTTAGGCTTCTCGTTAAAGCCACCAGCAGCGCGATGTTACAAGGAGGAAAGTAGGTTCAACCGTTTCATTGGATTGTACTCCGGGCAAGTTTGTGAATTAAATCGGGCTGTAGAATGTAATGAGACAAATACCTAACGACAATGAATCAAAGCGCCAACTAAAAGTCGCAAATACAAAAAAAAAATACACGCAAAACTCGCATCGAAGTAATCTCAAAAATAAATGATCTCTGGGGGGAATAAATCCAATCCATCGTGGCGCGATGACAACCCCCCACCTGCGCCTTAATTTGCACACGCACAAAGTCGCCGCGGATACACATTTCAAGTCCCTTAACCCATCGCGAAACACTAAATGACTAAATATTAAAATAGAGTACAGCAGCCGAACCCCCCACCCCCACCACCTCTATAGGAGGGGGTCCTCTTAACCACCCCCCTCCTCCACCCCCACCTCCACCCTCTCGACGGCTTCCGCGGCAACGGGGCCCTGGGAGGCCCCTCCATTAGCACTAATCATCACCTTAATGGAGTTTTAAAGTGCTGCTACGACTCTCGCAAAAGGGAAAAAAAAAAAAAACCTGAAGTGCACCCCCCTACCCCCCCCCCATCGAACACATGCTGGAGCTCTACATTTTGAAGGTTTTTTTTTTTTTTTTTTCTCCGCTCGCTTTTTATTAATTAACGGATTTGACACTTGAGGAGGTTCTCTGTGCGAGTGCAACCAGCCTCCCCACCCGCGCGCCCCTCCAGCCCGGACTCTGGCGTCGGTGGTGGAGGAGGGTGGAGGGGGGGGTGACCTTTAGCTGCTCATGAGATGAGCAGTGGAGCGAGGCGAGGCAGAGTGGAACGGCTGTGGGGGTGGGTTGGGGGGGGGGGGGGAACCAGCAGCCTGCACTGCGTGTGCGAGTGGGCTCGATGGGGAACAGCGGTTGCTTTTTGGGTTCTCTCCCGCGTTGCGCTCTGAGGGGAGCTGGAGGCTTTCTAGTCCTGTTCTGCGTGAGGGCGTGTTGTGTTGGACCTTCATAACACTGATGAATCACGGACGGCGTTCGTCCAACGCGACCTGCGGTTCCGTTGGGCGGCGTGTGGCTCAGGAGGCAGAGCGGGTCGACTTGGTAACCGGAAGGTTGCCGGTTCGATCCCCGGCTCCTCCTAGCCGAGTGTGAGCGAGACGCCTCACCCTGACTGCTCCCCGACGAGCCGGCTGTCGCCCTGCGTGGCCGACACCGTCGTCCGTGTGTGAACGTGTGCATAGACGGGTGAACGTTGGGCCATGTTGTAAAGTGCTTTAAGTGTCCACTGGTGAGAACAGCGCTGTATAAATGAGCCAGTGGAGGAGGGTGTCTTGTTCAGGGATGTGAACAGGGAGACGGGGGACGTTGGGGTTTGAACCCGGAAGCTTTCTGCTGGGAGTCAAACACCCTAACCTGCTAGACCTAGAGTGGCTCCCAACCTCAGGGTCAGGGCACCTTTTGGGGTCCCCTGAAATGTATCTGGGGTCACGGGAGATGGTTTAACTACAATCTACATTGACCGACATTCAATATATATATATTTTTTATTGTTTAACTCTCAGCTTTCCTACTTGTGTTTTTATATATATTTTTACTTTCTCTTATACTGCACTGTTGGAGGAGCCCAAGACTAAAGAACTTCATTGCCAGCGACTGCTCTGTAATTGTTGTGCATATGACAATAAAACCATCTTCAATCTCGAGGTTCAACTTTATCGACACACACCCATAACGTCAACCATGAAAAATATTAAAAACAGAAACAGGACTCCAACATATACCAAAACATTAGAAAAATACTGACGCAAATGTAACGCAAAACCCGCCTCTGACG
>OLKM01000117.1:262718-320218 GCA_900291075.1 Melanogrammus aeglefinus | reverse complement strand
CTGATCCACACCCTCAACCCCAAACACCGGTGACTCTATACGCAGGGAGAGGCGGAGGGAGGTGGAGGAACCTAATTAACCCTCTCCTACGTGTGTAAGGGTTGATGTGACTCTGCTTCTGGATGGGTTTGGGGAGAGGAACGGGTGACACGCTGGCAGCACTCCTCATGCTTGCTGCTTGATCTCAATCTCTCTGCACGGGTTCTGTTTGAGGTGGAGGAGGATTTGACTGACAACGTACGCCTCCACCTCAGACAGAAGTCGCATTTCCGTGTCTGATCGCAGAGGCCGTTGTGCGTTGGGAACACGGTTTGCGTCTCGTCTTTTGTCTTTTCCTTGATTCTTTGACGCCAAATTCATTCAAGGAACAAGACTGAACGACCCAATTAAACATAGAAACATGTGTATGTGTGTCTGTGTGTCCCTGTGTGTGTCCCTGTGTGTATGTGTGTGTCTGTGTGTGTCAACTTTTTGCATGCGTGTGTTTTTGTGCGTGTGCTTTGCTGCGCTTGTGTCTGTGTCTTTACAAGTGTGTGTGTGTGCGTTTTTTGCAAGTGTGTGTGTGTGTGTGTGAGTGTGTGTTTTTTATGCGTGTGTGAGTCTGAACCTACCGGTGTTGAATCCCCGGCCCAGGGCGGGCCACGGCCGGTGGTTCTTCCACAGGTTCCCCAGGTACCAGTCACTCTGGTTCTCCACCAGACCCAGAACCTGCTGGCCTGGGGGGGGAGGAGGAGGAGGAGGGAGGAGGAGGAGGAGGAGGAGGAGGAGGAGGAGGAAGAAGAGGAAGAGGAAGAGGAGGAGGAAGAGGAAGAGGAAGAGGAAGAGGAAGAGGAGGAGGAAGAGGAGGAGGAAGAGGAAGAAGAGGAGGAGGAAGAAGAGGAAGAGGAGGAAGAGGAAGAAGATGAAGAGGAAGAGGAAGAGGAGAGGATCAAAACAAAATCAAAATCACTCAAAATGTCCGCCTTTCCACTTCAGTTTGGAGTGTCGCTCAGCACCCGGTGAAGCTCGTCAGCGCCGCCCTCCTCCTCGTTAGCCTTGGAACAGAATACAATTTTAAAGTGGGGGGGGGGGGGGGGGGGGGCTGGGAATGTGTGTTTTGCTGCCAAGCAATTATGGTTTTTCTTTTCCATAGCCTGATGGAGAGAGTAGAGAGATCTCTCCGGACACCGGTGTGTATGACATGCTCCTCGCTGCAGACAGGTTGTAGTGCGGCAGACAGACAGCCAGGGTCCAACCAATCAAATCAATGCGTACACACGCGCGCCATGATGTTTGTGGGGCCGCGGTGTAAACACTCGGACGACGCCCACCCTGCTAAACGCATCCCGTCGACCGCCATTTCAAAATGTACATTTAGCAAACGCAGGGCGACAGCCGGCACGTCGGGGAGCAGTCAGGGTGGGGGCGTCTCGCTCAGGGACCCCTCGACACTCGGCTGGGGATCGAACTAGCAACCCTAAACCCCGTTCGGTAGTTTGTTTCCCCTTTGTCCCTTCCGTGTGTTTGTTCCGTAGGTTTTATTTTTCGGGGTGCCGTCAGGTTCTGAGCTTTGCGATGGGGGGGTTCGCGATGGGGAGGGTTTGGCGACTAATTCATCGATACGACTGCAGACTTGGAAGCAACCCTCTGGCAAACAGAGCAGCAAATAAGTCAACAGTGGGTGGAAAGGAGGTGTGTGTGTGTGTGTGTGTGTGTGTGTGTGTGTGTGTGTGTGTGTGTGTGTGTGTGTGTGTGTGTGTGTGTGTGTGTGTGTGTGTGTGTGTGTGTGTGTGTGTGTGTGTTGTGTGGCTGATGGGAGATAAAAGGTTGGAGGAGTTGGGAACTAAAAAGAAATACCCAAAATTTATGATAGCAGAGAGAGAGAGAGAGGAGGGTGGGTGACATAAAGGTGTGGAGGAGTTGGGAACTAAAAAGAAATACCAAATTATGATAGCAGAGAGAGAGAGAGAGGAGGGTGGTGACACTGTGTGTATGTGTGTGCGCCCGCGCGTATTCCTATGGGTATGTGTGTACATGTATGGGTGCCTGTGTGTACGCACGTACGTACACGTGTGCGTGTGTGTGTGTGTGTGTGTGTGTCTGTGTTGTGTGTGTGTGTACGTGCGTGCGTGGCGTACATAGCAGCGGGGGACAGCTTTAATGAAGGCTGTAAGGAAGATTAATGAGAGCTTATTGGAGCAGGCAATGGCGGCGAACCAGCATCAACCCCACCACCACCACCACCCACCCGCTACGAACTCACCAGAGAACTAACACCCCCATTGCTCTGCTGCCACTGCAGGCGCTGGGGGAGACGGCAGTGAGTGGGGAGGGGGTGGAGGTGGTGGTGGAGGAGGTGGTTGAGATGTTGGGGGTGGAGGTGCTGGTGGTGGTGGTGGGTGAGTTGGGAGATGGGGGTTGTGGTGGTTGTGGAGGTGTTGGAGGGGGTGGTGGTTGAATTGTTGGGGGTGGAGGTGGTGGTGGAGTTTGGTGAGTTGGGAGATGGTGGTGGAGATGATGCTGGTGGTGGTGGAGGTGGTGGTGGTGGTGGTGGTGGAGTGGTGGTGGTGGAGTGGTGCTGGTGGTGGTGGTTGTGGTGGTGGTGGTGGTTGGTGGTGTTGGGGGTGGAGTGGTGGTGGAGTTTGGTGAGTTGGGAGATGGTGGTGGAGTGGTGGTGGTGGTGGTGGTGGTGGTGGTGGTGGTGGTGGTGGTGGTGGTGGTGATGGTGGTGGTGGTGGTGGTGGTGGTGGTGGAGGTGGTGGTGGAGGTGGTGGTAGTGATGGTGAGTGGGTGGGGGTTGTGATTAAAAAAAAGGCAGATATAAAAAAAATAATAATAATTCCGACTTGTTTTGATCACTTGGAAGTTATTTCCCATTCCCGAGGTCGGTTCCTGAGGTCGGTTTCAGCACGACGCCAAGAAAGGGGGGGGGGGGGGGGGGAGGGCGCGCCCCCCGAGGAGGGTGTGTCAGGCGAGATGAGGGGTCGGCCTCGTTTCAAGCCCCCCGTCGGTGTTTATTTCTGCGTGTGGACGGGGCGGCCGTAAACGCGGAATTACGACTCGCGTTCTGTTTGGAGTCAGAGTCACGGCGACGGACATCCGTCTATCAAAGTCCCGGACGACAGACGGCGCGCGCCGCCAAAGAAGCCTCCTCACACCATCATCTCTCTGGACTCGGGTTTGAAGGTTTGAAGCCCGACCTGAGCCCAAGGGAACGCGGGTGGTGGCGTGGCGGCGGAGGATAAACACTCACCGCACGGCCGCAAACTTAAAAGAAAGACTTCGGAAAAAAATGCGAAACTAAACGGTCCCATTCTAACACGCTACGAGAAAAAGAACCGCCATTTCTTCGGAGACCGCTACAAAACCCCCCGTAAAAAAAAATACAACGCAATCACCCCGAAAACCGAATACCTCGTATTTTCAAAAGTATTTCTTTCGTTAAACAAATACACCAGGAGGAAAGTCCCATCGATGACCATCACGGTGTTAAGCAGCCAATTGATCCCCGATCGATGACGCGCCGTCGTCCATGAACCGAGCTCTCCCTCCTCTCCTATTTATAGAACGCAGAGTCTAGACGCAGGGGACGCAGCCCCCCCCCTCTCTACCGATGACCGGATACGGCGATACGCAATGCGCCACCGAGCAGCACCCGGTAGGAGAGACACGGGGGGCAGGGTGGGGTGGGTGTCGCCCGGATCCATAATACCGGGGTGCTCAGCATATTGGCCAATCAGGGGTCGGGGGGAATGAAGAGGAGAAGACAAGGGAAGAGACAGATCGGAACTGCTCTGCTTTCAATTAGGGTGTGAAGGGGGGTGGGTGGAGAGAGGAGGGTGGAGGGTGGGGTGGGGTTTACGGCTACAGATACGTAGGATGGATGAGGCTTGGAGGTCGTCGAGGCGACCTCTGCTATCATCCACTTAAGAGCGTAAGATAGAGCGCGCACAAGCCCAGCGAAGCACGCTTCGATTCAGCGCCGCCGCTGGGCCCGCGCAGCACCTGAGAATGTGTCCAAACAGGCCGATGCTAAGCGAGAGAGAGAGACTGAGAGTCAGCGATTCAAACAACACACACACACACACACCATCTCTGCTGAGTACAGATGAAGTAAGCTGCGTATCGGTGTGAATGGCTACGCTTCCAGCCCACGTGTTGGCGTTTTGCTCACATTCACGCACGATACCAGAAAACGCTCATATTCGGTCGTTTTGCGGATGGTTTTTATCCTAACGGGACGGAGAACAATCAACGTGACTTTTGGTCAGTTGGGCTTGAAACAATTGAAAAGTTGTGAGTTAATGTACGCACTTATTGTACGTCGTACTCATTTATAATACTTAGCAGTGTGTAGCATCCTATCCTAGCTATGCTTGTTGTACACGGGGAAGGGGTTAACCTAGTGATTGCTAGCGCTTGTGTTACGTATTTTAAGCATGTAAGCTGCCCCCACATAGCCACTAGGAAGCAGGATCGACCACACAAGCTGCATTACCCCCCACACAGCCACAAGGGGGCAGGATCAAACATACAAGCTGTAATACCTACCCCAGCCACAGAAGGCAGCATCTTTAAGACAGACGCAGATTCCGCAGCTAAGACGTCACATAGACCATGCCCACTTCTCATAGGCCACGCCCACTTGGTCCAGTCCCAGCGCCCGGAGCCAGAGGAGGTCAGAGAATCATAGGCGCGCCCTGCAGAGAGCCTCGGGCCTAAGCCCGGGGCTCGAAGTAGCTCACGGTATTTCTCTCTCGCGCGTTAGATACAATTCCCTCCCTTTTGCTTCATAGTTACCATACCGAAATACTTTAACAAATATGAGTTAAAAGCGACCCGTTTCAAACTACTTTCAACAAGAGCATGACACTTGGCACTTAGTTCTATGAACATCCTTACTGCAGGAACAGCGATATGTTTCTTCTCCTTCTGACAAATGCACTCATTATAAAGCTCTTTAGATAAAAGCGTCGGCTAAACGCCCTGAATGTTCTAAATGTAAAAGAAAACCCACATGAAATGCTTGACAGTAATGCGTTTGGTCTTGCGTTTTTTGTTTTGCTTTCTTGCCCATCATTGTCAAGAAGATGACACTTAAAAGGGAAGGTGCGACGCTAGCAGCGAGCGCGTCCCCCTCGACGTCGTTAGCCGAGCGCGCCCTTGAGCGTCGGAGTGATCAGGGAGAAAGCATTTCTACCACCAAAAGGGTTTGATCTGCTGAGTGAGACGCAGGTGACGCCCGGTGCACTCGGCCCGGCCGTAATACACTTAAGTATTCATAATTCAAGGACAAGACGGGGAAAATAAATAAATAATGTCAGCGATGCCAAACCAATATTGTCATCCACTCCCGTATTCATTTGTTGCCCGCGTGTGTACGTTGTTAAGCTAATGTGTGACTTTATCTTTGATAGCGGACACAGAGCTTAAAGTCAACCGTCAGACATTTCAATTCTCACCGCCATTACAAAGTAAATGTCAAGCAGACAATCAAAATAAAATAAGAAAAGAAATATCAATTAGTATTTCCCCAAAGTAAAAGCTACTGCCGAGCGACAACAAGCACAGCGAGAAACTTTGCCGGCTGATTTGACTCAATAATTGTACTTCTGGGTCACTGCTGATTAGCAATTAAAAAAGGACAGTTAAAATGGCGGGGATGCCTTTTAGATTTTAGGTGCCAGTCTTTTAGATTAGACTGGCACCAGTGGTCCAGTCAGGAATTGTTTTGTTTTTGTTGTTGTTTTTGCTGCTGCTACTACTGTTTCTCAAAGTACTTCTGGAGGTCAATACTGTTGCTAGGAGACAAAGTTAAATTCTCCTGAAAAAAATGAAAACTCAAGGTTTCTGAAAGGAGCGACTTTGTTCAGAAATGTTCGAAACCTCAAAAGAGTCCATAGAAAGTGTGGGATCACAGACAAGGAAACGTCCTTTTTTTGTATTCTTTTGTTGATATTTCTGCATTCTCTGTCAGAGGCTTTTGTAGAAGAACTGTTAAGGTTCACCCTGAACAAAAAGGTAAAAACCATCAGGCGAGAAAATCTTTGAATTGCCGCACATAACTTGTGAACATCGGACAAGTTCAAGGTGAATTCTTCACAGCACCTCACTCTGCCCATTCGGGTAGCAACGCAGTACGAATGAAGACTTGATGAAACGTCTCTTCAGGGTGAAGGGAGTGGGGTACGGGGGGGGTAATGGCCGGGCAGGATTAACAAGATGAGGTAGATTAATCAATTGCCGCACCCGGATTGAATTAGTTCCACCAGAGAGCAAGCTGTACAAAGTGTTGACACCGCTTCCCTGCTAATTCAACCTCCCCAATCACTTTTCCTTCACCTCCACTGCGACTGAAGACCATTATCTCTCACGCCACACACACACCGCACTCTTTGGCAAGCCGATATTTCTCTCTGTGAGTGCTGACAGTTTGACTCGTGGCAGAGGCTGTATCAGAACACACTCTCCCCGAAGAATGGAGTGGGCACTGTAGTTAAGTGTTAGGGGGTTGAATCGTACTCAGAAGAAAACCAACAAACCAAGATGTCAAAAGGCTTGGGGGAGGAAATGGGAGACTGCTCCGTGAATCCCACCTTATTCCAGCCTTCTGCATTTCGGTTTCCCGCTGAATTCGTTCCTGGCCAATTACGGCTTGCGTCAATCTGGAGCGGCATCCAGCAGAGATCCCAGAATGTCCGACTGGCGGTTTCTACCGGTTTCTCGCCTACACATCTGATACCCTTCACCTTGCCCACACATTTCTAGAGAATAATGTGAGTGTGTATGTGTGTGTGTGTTCATTCTTGTGTCTATGTGTGTGTGTCTATGCGTGTGTCTGTGTGTGTGTTTATGTGTGTACATGTGTTTTCGTGTGTTTATGTGGGCACGTTTTTTTGCGTGGGTGAATTTGTGTGTAGGTGTGCATATTTGTGTCCGTGAGTAAATGTGTGTTTGTGTGTGTACACGTTTTTTTCGTGTGTGCTTGTGTTCGCGTCCATGTGTGCGTTTGCTCATGTTCTCTTGTGTAGGAGTGAAAGCTTTGGAATCAATCCAGTAAGACTGAACACAGTCGGGGAGCCGGAGTGTGACCACCCAGACGCTCGCTCCAAAACGTCGCCGTGGGCGCCACCAAACGACCATCGAATAAAGTTATCTTCAGAGCTAAAAACTAAAACCCCGTTTCAATTGAGATGACACACATTGTTGTTTGGATCATCCGTTACACTTTCTGGACGCCTCCTCGACCCCGATGCAACCTTCAACCTTCAACAGTGAACGGGACCAACGCGTCCCGATGTGTTTGGGGCGACGTCTGGACCTTGTGTTGGCCTGGTTCGTTCCCGACGCAACGCGTCGCCATGTCTAACGCCTAATGTCTGTGTGTTCCCCCCCCGAATCAGAAATCCTGTCACTCAGATCTTCTTTAATCTTCGTAAGTGCGTCTCGTTTTGACAGAGAGGAGAACAAGCAGAAGATGCATGTTGATTGAGGGTTTGGAAAATAGGCCAACAGCACCGCAAAGATGATTGAGAAGGCGGTTTCTGAGAAGGAAGTGGGTGGTCGGAAAATGAGGAGTGGGCAGATGGACCAGGGTTTCTGGATCAATTATTGATATTGAACAACAGTGAGCCAAGCGTGCTGGCATCTCTACTTCACGCTTCTGTAAACACAACAGGAAGTAGCCAAGTGTATCCACCAGGCGGGCCTTCGCTCTGCAAGAACCGGCTGAACTCTTGCGCGCGAGGGCCCATGCGTTCCATGTGAAGCTAACAGACAGACATACACACACACCTACACACCGCTCAGTTGAGGAGACAATGAGCAATAGGTCCAGGAGCGATTGAGCAGCCCTGGAGAGCTCATTAAAAAAAAAGCACGGTGAAGACATTAAAAGGCAGAGTTCCTGGTCGGGGAAGGAACACCAGCCCAAATAGATGCATCCGCGTTTTGCATAACAGTATAGGGGGAGAGTCAGGGTAAAGTCTGGCAACACGGGCTGTTCAGGAACACGGGTGAGGAACGCTAAACCTGGCTCACCCTCCCTTGGTCTTAGGAGGTCCAGACGGCCGGCAACAAGGCATGAGAACCGTGGACCCCACCCCTTCTCCGGGGGGGGCCAGAAACCATTACACTCCCAAACAAAATGACACCGAGTCTCTGAAGAGAAATGCTCCTATCACCAAAAAAAGAGCAACTACCTGTGCAATCCAACGCAGACGAGAAAGAGAGTTAACGGGAAAGCGAAAGAAAAGACGATAAAAAAGAGAAAGACTGACGATTGGGAAGGAGACACAACAGAAATAAAAAGAAAGAAAGAAAGAGATTGGGGATTTTATTGGAGAGAAGGACGTCTCCCAGTAAAGCCCGGCACTCCCTTTAAAACCCGAAAATCATTGCGATCGCGTCCGTACGAGAGTGAGAGGGAGACAGCTGCTGCCGACTGCACAAGAGCCCACGCATTTTGACTTTCATACACAACGTCAACAGCAGCTCCCTGTGTCCCTGTGTCCCTGTGTTGAGAGGCAATCCGTGGGGGGGGAGGCATGGTGTGATGGGGAGCTGTGCTGTAAGCCTCTTCTTTAAAAGGGATGCGAGTGTGGCCGAGCCATCGATTCACCTTCATATCTCTTTGTTCACTGCGCAGTGACAGACAGCCGACCAAACTGATGGGGGGGGAGAGCTGATAACAGACGGAGACAGATACACGTCTGGTGGATTGCTTAGCGTAAGCAGAGAAAGACGAACAAGGAGTGTTTTAGGTCTCATTTTTTTCCAAATCAATGTTTTTTTAGAATGCATCCGATTTTCTCTCTCGATTTGCGGTCTTCTGAGGACAGAGCGGAGCCTGTGGAGAGTGAGTGAGAACGGGAGAGAGAAAGTGAGCGAGTGAGTACGTGAATACTTGAGTGAGTGAGTGAGTGAGTGAGTGAGTGAGTGAGTGAGTGAGTGAGTGAGTGAGTGAGTGAGTGAGTGAGAAACTACGTGACTGAGAAGTACGTGACCGAGTGAGTACGTGAATACTTGAGTGAGTGAGTAATTTAGTGAGTGAGTGAGTGAGTGAGTGACTACGTGAGAAACTACGTGACAGAGAGTACGTGAATACTTGAGTGAGTGAGTGAGTGAGTGAGTGAGTGAGTGAGTGAGTGAGTGAGTGAGTGAGTGAGTGAGTGAGTGAGTGAGTGAGTGAGCGAGTACATGAGTGAGGGAGTCATTATTTGAGTACATGGATGAGGGAGTGATTATGCGAGCACGTGAGTGAGCGATCTTATTACAGTTGAGCGGATGCACCCCGTGGCGACACAACGACCAGACGTTGAACACTCTTTCCCTTCCTTCTCTCCCCCTTCCTGCCGTGATTAAACACCGTTTGAGTGGGGTGGGGGGGGGGGGGTCAAACTTTGAAGGAAACTTAAAGGGTTTCCGTTTAGTGTAGCTCTCAAGGCTGATTACGCTAACGTCTGGGGACAAGCCACCCGGTTCGGAGGACGCCAAATGAAGAGCGGGTGACTAGAATGCTCAGCGGCCGACGTCTAACGAAGACGGATCGACAGAACCCCGCGGAGGGGGGGGCGGGACGGCGACCGGGGGGGGGCCGGGGGGGAGGGAGGGGGGACCGGGGGGGGCGGGGGGAAGGGCGTGTGAGTGTGGCCCATAAATGACAGACTAGGAGCCCCGCCAACCTCGTCTTATCTTTACACCGCACGCCGCTGATTTAACCTCGTCCCTTATGGGCGCCACCGTCATCTGCCAGTTACGCGCCGCCACAGTGCGCACCGCACACGCACACACACTCCTCAACACACAACACACACACACACCGCACACCTCACACACACACACACCCACACCCACACCCACACCCACACCCACACACACACACACACACACACGTTATCTTCTCCTCTAGACCGGGGGGAACCAGGGAACAGCGGACGTCATGGGCGTAAAAGCTACGACGGTTTCGCCAGTTGGGCCGCAGCGGGCTGGGAGGTGCAGACGACGGCGACTCCGATTGGCTGTTCCGTTAACGGTCTTTCCGAAGAGGGGCCTGTTTCCCGGGGTCTTGAAGTCAGCCAACGATCCTTCATCATTACGAGTCGCTTCTCCCCGCGGTCGCTCCCTCCGAGCCTTTTTCGGACCGTCGGTATCGGAGCGATAGGGTGTGATTGTAGTGAAATAGGTAGAATTCTCTAAACTCACACGTGGGAGAGAATACTGGGAGAATTGACAACCGGCAGGGGTAGAGAGACTCTCTCGCTTACAGATAAAAAACTAGGAACTTCCGCACTGTTCTGCTAGGGCGTGGACGTAGCATTGGCCTCAGAAGACCCCCCCCGAGCTGTTAGCGAGCTACTACGCCTTGGAAAGTCCGCAGGAAACCCCGTTCAGAACCAATCCCCCCCTGATCGATTTCTCTGCTTGCGCTGTTGGCGTGTCTAACCGTGTTTATTTCTGTTATTTCGGTCATCATCGAGTCTTTCGGTTCTCCGATACAAACAGAGTACGTACCCCTCCCCCCACCGGCGTAAAGTCGGGTATTTCGACTCGTCCTCATAATAAACGCTCTCAGAGGGAGCCGGGCGACACAACGATGGGAGTCAAAGCCCGCTGCCCGAATAAATCTCTGTGACCGCCATTACCTCCTCCCGTCCGCCGCGAGCGGGCGAGGAGACGACCCCCCCCCCCGCTGAGACGGAGAACGCCAGCGGAGAGCACAAAGAAACGAGCTATGACGTCTTCTGTAACAATGTCGTTTTGCTTTTATGTTGTTTACATAAGAAAATACCAATAAAAAGCATTTTCACACAGCAGAGGCAGCCGAGGCATTTGTCTTATTGCCGTTTCTCCAAAGAAACATCACACACACACACACACACACACACACACACACACACACACACACACACACAACACACACACACACACACACACACACACACACACCTTGCACTTGAACGCATTGTCGAAACATTGTCATTCTCGATGCTTTCCCGTTGAAACGTCGAAAAACAACCGCAAACAGGGAATTATGCAGGCGTCTTCCTTCAACCGTACAAAGCAAACATAACCTCAAAAAGCTGAGAAGCCGTGTGAGGGGAGGGATCAGCAGCTGTTCCCCGCTCCCCCAAGCTGGACCGGAGCCTTCTGTGTTTGCGTTGTTCTGCTTTTGTGTTTACCGCTCGGTCGACGTCCATGCTTTAATGTTTTCCTTGTGTGACTGGACAGAGGTCAGTGAGTGGGTGAGTGAGTGAGTGAGTGAGTGAGTGAGTGAGTGAGTGAGTGAGTGAGTGAGTGAGTGAGTGAGTGAGTGAGTGAGTGAGTGAGTGAGTGAGTGAGTGAATATGTGACTGAGTGAGTGAGTGCACACACACACACCAGCCCACACGTCGCCCGTGCCCCGCTGCCTGCTCGAGCGCTGACCTTTGAACTTGTGGAACACGGCCCAGAGTTCGGCGATGTCCGTGGCGAAGGTGATGTCCGTGTCGAGCACGATGACCCGCTGGAGGTCAGAGGGCAGCGTCTTGGTGAGCACCAGCTTCATCAGCCCGTAGATCCCAGAGTAGTGCTTGTTGGGGATCCACGATACCTCCGACTGAAAGAGAGAGAGGGAGGGGGGGGGGGGGCACAGGTGACCTTTGACCTTCAGGCAGAAACAGGTGACCTTTGACCTTCAGGCAGAAACACGCTCAACTATTTACTCAGATTTCACACACAGAGGGAGGGGGGGAGAGAGAGAGAGTGAGACAGAGCGAGAGACAGAGACAGAGACAGCGAGAGACAGAGACAGAGACAGCGAGAGACAGAGACAGAGAGACAGAGAGACAGAGACAGAGAGAGAGAGAGAGAGAGAGAGACAGAGACAGAGACAGCGAGAGACAGAGACAGAGAGAGAGAGAGACAGAGACAGAGAGAGAGAGAGAGAGAGAGAGAGAGAGAGAGAGAGAGAGAGAGAGAGCCTAAGATGTAGTAGAGGGATTTAAATTGATGATTGCGTTATCATCACCCAAGGGTCACTCTGGTGTACGAAGGGAAGCAGAACTCTGCGATCATAACAAAATGTCTTTGACCACTTTCGGGGCGGTATGATGATTAAACTCATCGCACCGTGAAATCCTGCTCCACGCCGCAGAAGACATTCAAAGAAAGAGGTTTTTTTTTCTTCCCTTTTTTAAATCTCCTAATAAGATCAACACTTTCCGTGATACCCGGCAACCAGCCAAAAGCAGCCATCGCCACGGTAACGTCGCCCCCCCCCCCCCCCCTCCCTCTCCCGCCAAACAATCTCACCATCGCCACGGTTACGTCGCAACGGAACGGTTTCCGTTGCGGGGGGGGGGGGGGGGGGGGGGGGGGGAATTATTAAAAAACGTGGAAGCCGAGGAAGATAAAAATAGTGGCGGCCTCCGCTCGCTGAGCTCACGTATTCCCCGCTCCCACTGATCGAGGGATCATTGATTAACACGGGGCCGATCGGAGACAGATAGGCCTCGCTCCGGCGGTGTGTGACCGCGCGTGTGAGTCCTGTCAGGATGGAGTTTATCATCCAGACTGCTGCCAGATGTGTTGGCGCTCCGGAGACGCCAGGGAATGCGGCGCACGTCCTGCGAGTCAACGCGTAGGAAAGGAAAGGAAAGTGGAGTCTCTTCGGGAGTCATGGTGGGGGCTACCGTCATGACTCCTTCTATAGCTTTCACACAGACAGGGGGGACGCCACACCTCTCTGCCCAGAGCAGTCAGGGTGAGGGCGTCTCGCTCAGGGACCCCGCGACGCTCAGCTAGGAGGAGCCGGGGATCGAACCGGCAACCTTCAGGTTACCGGCCACCCCGCTCTACGTCCTGAGCTACTGCCGCCTTAAACGGGTGTGATTGTTTTAATGCTTTACACACCCTCTTTGGAGTTCTGTACACAGATTGGCATGGTAATAGTAATAATAAACAGGCACTTTGCACAAAATTGTTTCAGGCGGAATTGTACATTATTTAAGATTTAAAAAGGGAAAATCGACTTGAATTATGACGCGCGGTAATGTCGCCAGTAAATCTAGACGTTACAGCTCGGTACTTAAACGCAGCCGTAGATAAAAAAACTTCCTGCAACGTAAAGAATAAATAAACTTCACACACTGTTTGGGACGTGGGTCGGAATAGAGGACTCTACGTTTGAAAAATAAAAAGGAACCTGAAAGTGTCCCTCTGACCAATCAGAACCCCGTACATCTCTTCCTGTTGTCATACGGGTTACAATTCCTTGACTTTTGTGTGTCAAGTATGTTTCGGCTGAGTTGGGAGAAATTATGGTCTGGGACTAATAAAGTATCCTATTTTATGTGTGAAGCTATAAACACTTGGGGAATTGAAAGGGACTTTCATGGAAAAAAGATATACCCCGATTACATATGTCCCTCTGACGAATCAGAGCGCATTACATCCCTACCTGTCGTCTTAAAGGTAAGCACTCTTTATCTTACGTGTGTTTAGTCGGCCAACCGTGATTTCAGCATCGCTGGACTGTGTTTTAATTACAGACCAACAAACAAAATGGAGGCAAGAGCTGAACTCAACGTCCATATTCAGAAACGGATACTTTGTGTGCCAGACATGACGAAATACAATTGAACAAAAAACGCTATCGTATCGCTAACAGTAACAACCGTTGACGACCAAAGCTAACATCTCCACAAACCATCGTCCGAAGGAAACCTGCTGACCCAGCCAACACGAAGAAGAAGGCGAAGGTGAAGAGGAAAGGGGGGGGAGAGAGCGAGGAACGGGTGGGGCGAGGGTGTACCTTCAGCTCGTCTGCGTCGTAGAAGTCAACGCGCACGGCCGGGACCATCCAGGTGTGAAAGAGAGACGCCAGGATCTGCTGGGCGATGGCGTCGGTGATGAAGTGAAAGTGGAGCGGGTTCCGTCTGCGAGAGACACGCACACGCACACACACACACACACACACACACACGGTTAGGTCTTTGATATGGAAATTCCCCATCTGTGAAGGCACCTAATTTCACACTGCTTCATGGAAAGGGAATTATACCGGCCGACGCCTTTCAACGGAACTCCGTTCTCCGGATTCCGGTCCGTTCCCGAGCGTTACACAGATTTAGATACGGACGGCGGGAGAAACACAAGAGCTTAAACAAACCAATTTCAAATGGTCCTTCCTCATTGCTCATTTGCATAGATAACCAGAGTAGACTCCCCCGAGATTGTGTACGATTCCGTATCCAGGGATGATTTAAATTACCACGGGTAAGCAGGTAGCTATTCAACATATGCTGACGAGATTGTTTAAATTAACCGTGCTGTCCTGGATCGTGTAGATAGTGTGTGTGTGTGTGTGTGTGTGTGTGTGTGTGTGTGTGTGTGTGTGTGTGTGTGTGTGTGTGTGTGTGTGTGTGTGTGTGTGTGTGTGTGTGTGTGTGTGTGTGTGTGTGTGTGTGGTCGTGTGTGTGTGTTCACATGCGTGTGTTCACGCGTGTTTGTGTGTGTGTGTGTGTGTGTGTTCATGTGTGATTGTGTGTGTGTCAATCACTTTATTTCCAACGCACAGGAACTGCGGTCTGACACAGTTCCTGTAAATCGGAGATTAGTCATAAACACACGGAAAATCAAACACACACCCACACAGTGTTTAATGGGTCTGAAGGAATGGCCCAGACTGCAGTTTGATCAACGTCTTGTCGCCGTGTAGGGGGTTAGGGTGGCGGGCTAGGCGTCCGATGGGTTAGGTGGCCGGTGGGGTTTATGTAAATTCATAGCGCAGCGTTGGGGTTCTTGAAGCTGGGGGGGGGGGGGGGGGGGGTACAAGATAGTCCGGTTAGCGAGTTTAAACCCCCCCAAACCACGCAGCTAACCCCTTGTCTAACCCCTACCTGCTTCATCCACACAAAACAGAAGCTGCTTTGGATAAAAGCACCAGAAAAGTAAAAACAATAAACCGAAACCGACCAGAAACGTCAATTATTGATTATTGATTAGTTCGGTATTCCGATGGCAGCGTCGCCCGTCCCTGTATGAGCTCAGCTCCGGTTCTCGTCTTCAAACAGCCGGTCGGGGGCGGGGGGATGCACTGAGACCGCCCGTCACCGGGGGGCGGGGGAAACCGGGATGCCTTTCCCCATTCTCCGACATATCCATCTTTTTAATGTTTCCCCCCCACAGAGGAGCAGGACTAACACGATTGGACCGCCGCCGCCTCCTCTCGCCATCTGGGGAACTTTTGGGGGACATGGGTGCATTCCTAATCCCCCCCTCGGCTACAGACTCGACCCGACGGAGCGGGACTGAAGGGACCCCTGGAGACCCCGCCGCTGGCCGGGGCCCCGGTAACAGCGACGGGGAAGGAGAGGGGAGAAAACGGGAGCGAATGTCATTACTCTGATGGAAGAGCATAAGTCACTCTGAGAGGGAGTGCATGTGTGGGGGGGGGGGGTCCCCTTGCATGGCCAAGAGATGAACTGGCGGCCGGCGCTTTGATTTACAGCGTAGGCGTAGATCTACACCACCTCCTCGGGGGTCGGAACTAATGATTTGAAGTGGCTGGGTGCAAAAAAATTAAAGTCCAGAGGAGGACTTTGCACTCGCGCCCACACACAGGCGGCGCGTACTCGGACAAGCACGCGCGCGCGCACTCGGACAAGCGCACGCGCGCGCACACTCGGACAAGCGCGCGCGCGCGCGCACACTCGGACAAGCGCGCGCGCGCACACACACACGGACAAGCGCGCGCGCACACACACACACACACACACACACACACACACACACACACACACACACACACACACACACACACACACACACACACACACACACACACACACACACACACAACACACACACACACACACAGACACACACACACACACACACACACACACACACACACACACACACACAGTATATCAAAAACGTGTGCGCTCCGCATTGTCAATCAGTCGGAGCTGTTAAGGGAATTCACAGCATATTCGATATCTCATCAGGAATCTATCATGGCCATTCTGCTTGTACCATCACCCCCCCCCCCACTCAAGGTAATAAGAAAAGAGGGAAAGAAAAACACTGGCTGTGTTGTTAACGGGACCGTCGACGCACACACACACACACACACACTTTGGTGTCCTGGCATCAACTGCACCTTATAATATGACGATACTCAGAACATTCTGATATCTATGAAGGCAGACAAATAGATACACAGACAGCCCTCATGGGAGTTTGTCTGCAAACTTGTTCCTGGCAATGAGAAAATACACAAACGGTGGCTGAATGTGCCGGGGGGACTTGAACGCGGCGGGGGGGGGGGGTAGCTGGTGACCCGAGCTACTTAGGAACAGTCCCTTTGGTTTGGGCGGGAAAGTGGCGTAGAGAACTGTAGTCATTGTGTCAGTACTCATGGACTCCACTCCGGCTCAGGAGGAAATCTTGTCGAGGTCCTTCCGAAACACCTTCGGAGAGGTGTTACAATTCCAGTTTTTAAGCTGGAGATGATTCATCGTTTGCGGTTCATTTAGAGTGCGACAACAAAGCTGAAACACACACACACACACACACACACACACACACACACACACACACACACACACACACACACACACACACACACACACACACACACACACACACACACACACACACACACACACACACCTCTTGCCGGTCCAGAATGTCCTTCACGTTGAATCAAATGCAATATTTTCCCCCCACACGGTGAATATCTCTCACTGGGGCTCCTTTTGTCCAGCGAATATCACGCTATTTTAGAAGGGTGTGAAATATGGTTGAATGGTGAGAAAAGTCTCGAAAATAGACAAGCTCATGTAAAAAAAATATAAAATCAACCATCAGGGACATAGAACCAAGCCAACAATATTTTATTTCCCCAAAGTCCCAAAATGGCGGCAGTTAGTGCCTCATTGTTAGTCCATGCCTTCTCTGCCTCGTTTTCCTTGGAGATTCTTTGTGTGTGGCATGTCGTCCTTTCCATTATTGATATTGAATACTTTCCTTAGAGGGCGTAGGGTTAGGCAGTTGGGTAAAAAGCCTTTAAAAAGGTCCTATATCGTACCACCAGGTGTGAGTGTGATTAGCCGTTACAAGCCGTTTTGAAAATCACCCTCTTCTGACATCACAAGTGGGCGTGTCCACCCAGATGTACGCTGGATAGATGAGCAACGCTTGCTACAGTCCACTGGGTTAGGCTGGTAGACCGATCTATCCAGCGCACGCCTGTGGCGTCAGAAGAGACAGATGTTCAAAACGGCTTGTAACACCTGCTGATATAATATGGGACCTTTAAAGTTTACAAAGTCTGTCTAAAGGCCGACTAGGACGAACGGCGGTACGAATAAAAACATACTCCGAGTCTGACGTTTTGTAATTCATGAAAAAGTCCCACCTAACCCGCGTTCCTCTGGGATCCAACAAAAAAAAAGAAAAAGAGGCTCCGATTGATTTTCCGGGGGAAAAACATTAGACTTAAGGACTTCTGGATACAAACGTATAAACGCTCGCCCCCCCAAAATCACACCAGAGGCTGCCGGGGCTTTGGGCCGACTCTGCAGCGACTCGGAGAGCAGGAATAATCAGTCCACTCGTGATTAATTCACCCGCGAGACGGCCGCTAATTAAAAGTAGTGCTTGGAGTCGTTTGGGCGGCGGCTGCGCACCGCGCGCAAAGAAAAAAAACATAAAATAAAATAAATAAAACCCAATCTGATTACTAATCACTCGTCGGGGGCCCCCACAAGCTCTATAGAGTAGGCGGGGGGGGGGTATGGGTACGACACGTCATTCATTATTAATGCTGAGAGCAATGCCGTGGTGCACATCATCAGAGTCCACTTTGGGCCTTCACATCTTGTTTTGCGACGGCCCAGGCGTAAAGTCGACATATTGAGCTTGTCTTTTTAGCTTAGCGCCTCGTTACCCTTATGGGGTGGGGCTATTGGGGGCCGGGGCGATGCGTGGGGGGGGGGGTTTGAGCTATGGGTGGGTTGGCCCTATCCATTTACCTTGCATAGGGGCTGGCTAATAGCAGCCTGATGTATCCCGATACATTTCAGGGCGCCTTGACTTAATGTAAACGAACAGCGGATAGCGCGATGCGCTGCAGTTTCTGCTGCCTGAAGTGAAAGGGTCTCGGGAATGATGATGAAGCATTAAGGAGAAAAACCCACACAATCCTTAAATAGCGGCACTGAAATCCTGCAACGCAAACTTTCCTTTCCGCCCGTCCCTTTGTTGAATATGTATAGATATGTATATGGGCACTTGCACTTAAAAATAGTACTAGCATTGCGTAGCGTCTTATGCTCGCTATCTCCGTTGCATACAGGGATAGGGGTTAACCTAGTGATGGTTAGTGCTTTGCACTTGGTTCTATGAACATCCTCACTGCACCGACAGCGATATAGTGTTGCTTCACTTTCTTCTGACAAATGTACTTGTTTTAAGTCGCTTTGGATGAAAAGCGTCTGCTAAACGCCCTCAATGCAAATGTAAAATGTAAATAAGCCTTAACTTGAGGATTGATAGAACATCAAAAAAAAAAGTGAGGAGATCCCGACAGAGAAGTGTGATGCTACGTCCGTGTATGCCGTGTCCCACACTCTATTCTGAAAACACAGAATAGAGAAGAAGTGAGGGAAAGGATGTCCGCCGTCGCCGCGGTGACGAGCAGCGGTGGTTCTGCCCCCGGGGCCGGTCCTCGCATCCAGAGTTCACGGAGGTTGCGTTGCTAGGCAACTGAGTGGAGGCGGGCCGGGCATCAGAGAGGCAGAGGGGTTTTTGGGTGATGGTTGAAGGCGGGAGATTGGGGCGGATGTGCGGTTCACTGTGTGTGTGTGGGTGTAGACGTGTGTGTGTATATCTTTGTGTATGTGTGTATTTATCTGTATGTGTGTGTGTTTCTGTATGTGTATGTGTGCATGCGTGTGTAGTTGTGTGTGTATGTGTGTACACGTGTGTTTCTGTATGAGGTGTGTGTGTGTGCGTGTGTGTGTCTGTGAGTTTGTACACGTGTGTGTGAATATCTTCGTGTGTGTACATCTTTGTGTATATGTGTGTGTGTGTTTATCTGTATGTGTATTTGTGTGTGTGTTTCTATATGTGTATGTGTATGCGTGTACGCGAGTACTTGTGTGTGTGCGTGGGTATTGTGATGGAAAATTTACATGTTGTTATGTTTTCTTATTCTTAACTTTAGTTTACTATTCTGTGTGTGATCTGTGTGTTGGAAAATCTGCATGTTGTATTGTGTTGTATTTTCTTTATGTATGAACTACTTGTTGTTGTTAGTTCTTGTGATGCAAATCTTTCCTGCCTGCTCAGTTTAAAGAGGGTCAACCAAAGTGTGAACCTTGGATGTTCCGAGTGATAGCCTCCAGTTGTCGGCCCGTTCCTCTCCTCTCCTTTGATGTAACTGTTTTCGTATATATAACCCAATCTGACCTCTTTTATATGGGCCTGTTCCTCTGTCCCCTGGGCAGCGGAGGTAATGAAGGGGTCATAAGGCAAGGTGGCAAACCTGTATTTATGACACCTTGAAGAGCTTCAATCAAAAGATTACCATCTGGTAAAACAAAGACTTTTGGTGGATTGAGGGGGCGGCTCCCCTACAGAGCCCAACCAGAAGTGAATAAGAACTCACGGCTCTAATCCCTCGGTGGACTTCTCCCTGCGAGCCTTCTGATAGACGCAGGGCGGACTCCCATCTGAGGCCTCAGATTATTATTGTATGTCTGTTGTTATTATTTGTTGATGCATGTTATGATGCGTTTTTGTTTGTATTATCTTTACAAATATATATGACCATAATTGTACACAAGTATTGCGAGTCGTTTGTACCATTATCTCATCTGTCTTAGACGCAATATCTGACATAGGAACGGTAGGAACTCCGTAGACAAAGAAATTGCCACGACAGAGTGTGTGTGTGTGTGTGTGTGTGTGTGTCGTGTGTGTGTGTGTGTGTGTGTGTGAAGTGTCATGTGTGTGTCAGTTGTTTGTGTGTGTGTGTGCGCGTGCGCCAGGGAACGTGTGCGTGGGTGGGGGTTAAAGCATCAAGCAGAGGTCAGAGCGTTTGACCTACCTGTGGAACAGCACAGACTTCACCAGGGTCACCACGTCACGGCTGGCATTGTAGCCCGCGCACACGATGGCCACGTGGATGGTCTGCACACAACGGGAAAGTACACACATTTAGAAGATATATCGTTTTTCATTTTCGACCAGAAGAAGACTTGACAATAGTGCTGCTGCCCTCGCACAACAAAGCAGAGTAAAGAACGAAAAGGGGTGAAGTGAATTTGAGGGTAAAGTTCAACTTCCAATTTATTTATTTACTTTGACTTCTGAACTGGAATTGTAAACCATGGATAACTTGTCTGGAGAGTTTCTAAACCCTCATTCACCCTGAATGCCGAGAAGCACCCAGCGAAAAACAAGCCAAACTAACAATAGAAACGAGGACACAAGCTTCCCGTCTCCCTCCTGCCGCTAGCAACCTCGTTAGCATTTGAGCTAATTTATTTCGCTGGAGGAGTGAAGCGCATTTGAAGTCGGGCAGATGGATTTAGCTAGCTCCTGTTGTGACTCGGCACGGATACCGTCTGAATGTTGAAGCGGGAAACGTGGAATTGATCTAAATAACGAAAACGCATTCATGCATCCACAAACGTGAATCTGGAGGGGGCCGTGTGGCTCACTCAAGGAGGAGCAGTCGGGGATCGTACTACCGCTCTGCCTCCTCCTTGAGCGTCGAGGTGTCCCTGAGCAAGGCAGCTCGCCCCCACTGCTCCTGACAAGCTGGCTGTCGGTCCTGCATGGCTGACACCGTCGTCTGTGTGTGAACGTGGGCGTGAATGGGTGAATTTTGTAAAAGGCAAAATGGTTAGAAAAGCGCCGTATAAATCAGCACATTTACCATTTGCCCCACTTCTAAACGACCTCTGCCGCGACCCAACCGCCACAAAGACACAGAACCATAGTCTTGCGTGGGTGGTCACCGACGGCAACGGCGCGGCGGCCATGTTGTGAGGGCCGTGTGCTAGTGGCTACGCCGGCATGTGGCGTACGATACGATGTGCCGTTGGCAAGGACACGCGGCGGTAAACCAATACATTTATTAATAAACTGAAGTAAGTCAACCACCGTGGCCGTGCCAGGATCGGGGAGATAAGAGGGTACGTCCATGTGACTCCATGATGGCGATGAGGTTAGACGTGGAGTAGAGGGACGGGCTGAATCAGCTCAGCTCGTCCTGGCTTGGTGTCGAATCAGAGGAGCGACGAGTGAGATGGAACGCGTCGCCTTATTTTTTTGAAAAAATAACAACGAGAAGACGAGGAACTGAAATTGAACCAAAACCACCGAGTTCTTGAACATGAACCACACTAGCAAAGGGCCTGTTACGGCCTCAGCAAAGGCTCATTCATAAGGCCAAAAACAGGGGTTGAGTACCTGGTTTATTAAACAACAACCCTTATTTTACCTAACATACCAAACTGAGGTCGGGAGATCTGGCAAACGAAGGGGGAGAGTCACTGAACCAGCCACGCAACGGGGCGTCGGAGTCAGTGGATCTCCCCCACTATCAAAAACAAACACAGTCAAAAGTAAACGGAGATTTAAAGCTGAGATAACAGGACTCCGGACCACAACATGATACAGAGAACCAAAGGCTATGGTATGAATAAGGCCACAATCTGAGACCCAACATGTCAACGTTTCCCTCACGGGGTCCCCCCTCCATGTACCCCCCCCCCCCCCCCACCTCCGTGAGTCATTCCAATCCTCCACACGTCAACGATACGAAGGCCTCTAGCTTTCGCTAACACCGTGCTAACGCTAACGCTAACGCCGCGGTCGCTCACCTCGCACTTGTCCACCGGCGGCTGCTGGGCGCAGTCCGAGCCGTTAGCCGCCGCCGCCGCGCCGCCCTTCCCGTCGCTGTCGCCCGTGCCCTCCTCCGAGTGGCTCCGGCTCTGGTTGCCGCGGTGACGGGCGCCACCGCCGCCGCTGCGCAGGGCCTGCGGGCTCCGCGGCGCCGGCGGCTTGCTGAGCTCCCGGCGCAGCGCGCGGTTCTCCTCCTCCACCTCCCGCACCCGCAGCTCCAGAGCCTGTCGCTCACCGGGCCCCCCCCCGGGGGGGGAGGGCGGCTGGGGCTCCAGGGGCGAGAGAGGCAGGGGCCTCACTGCAGAGAGAGAGAGAGAGAGAGAGAGAGAGAGAGAGAGAGAGAGAGAGAGAGAGAGAGAGAGAGAGAGAGAGAGAGGAGAGAGGAGAGAGAGAGAGAGAGAGAGAGAGAGAGAGAGAGAGACAGAGACAGAGAGACAGAGAGAGGGGGGGAGAGAGAGACAGAGAGAGAGAGAGACACAGAGAGACAGAGACAGAGACAGGAAGAGAGAGAAAGACAGGGAGAGAGAGACCGAGAGAGAGACAGAGACAGAGAGTGAGACAGGAAGAGAGAGAGACAGAGAGAGACAGAGGGGGAGAGAGAGAGACAGAGAGAGAGAGAGGCACAAAGAGAGAGAGGCACAAAGAGAGCGAGACAGGGAGAGAGAGACAGAGACAGAGACAGAGAGAGAGAGAGAGAGAGAGAGAGAGGAGAGAGAGAGAGAGCGAGAGAGAGAAGAGAGAGAGAGAGAGAGAGAGAGAGAGAGAGAGAGAGAGAGAGAGAGAGAGAGAGAGAGAGAGAGAGAGAGAGAGAGAGAGAGAGAGAGAGAGAGAGAGAGAGAGAGAGAGAGAGAGAGAGAGAGAGAGAGAGAGAGAGAGAGAGAGAGAGAGAGAGAGAGAGAGAGAGAGAGAGAGAGACAGGAAGAGAGAGAGAGACAGGGACAGAGACTTTAGTTAGAAAACATTGAGGACTTTAAACGTCTTGTAGGCACAATTTCAGAGCGATTATTTGCATGTCTTTATTATTCTTTTCGTATTTTAATGCTTTTACTAGAGTGAGATAGAGAAGAAAGTGGCTGCGTCCAGGACTGAGCCCACGTGGTACGCTGCTCTACCCGCGTGAGCCACCCCCTGTGGGCGTTTGTTGGAAACGCCATAGCCAGTCATTATTTATTAGTGCGTAGCATGCTATACATTTATCGGTTCTGGTTGATTGTGTTGGCCCCAGTTTGAAACTATAAAGATTAAAGACCGATCCCGTGATCATTTCTGATAATCAGGGAGTCTCTTGCCTGATTGGCTCAGGGAACCCGTCACAGATACACTTCATTGGCCGAGAAGCGTAGGGAGGGAGGGAGGGAGGGAGGGAGGGAGGGAGGGAGGTTGCAGATGGCTCATTTGTTTGTTTATTCTCCGAATTTTTGACTTTTCTGCTCGCCTGCTTTACAACTCTCAAATCTTACATTAAACAGCCTTAATGCAGCCCTTAAAGCTGTATACACCTTAAGCCCCCCTCTACTCCTGAACCTGTTGAGTCACTGAAGCCGCTGTATAACCAGACCCTTATCTGTTGAGAAGATGAATCAGCATGAACCAGAAATGCCCGCAAGACTTTGAACACGGGCAGCAAGACGCAGGACTGTAAGACTGGCGTTGAGGGTTGGTGATGACTTGCCAAGAAGGCAAGCTCACACCACCATGCGGGTGTGGTTCCCACCACTAATAAGACACGGCAAGACCTTTTTACACAGAAAATCCATGAACGCACCATAAACCAATATTTCCCAAAACAAAACCGGATTTCTTTCACTGCAATACTTTGCCCGAACATTGATCTCATCTGTCCCATGCTTAAATAGAGACGGACCCTGCCTCGAACCAATTCAGACCAAGGACATTCGCCACGACTCACTGGTTGTCTAAAACAGCGTGTTGTGCTAGCGGCCCGAGTGTTTGAGTGCGTGTGTTCATATTTGCGGGGTATCTGAAGGCGGCCTTGAGTCAAATAGGACCATCATAGTCTTGTTATTTATGAGACTGACATCAAGCTGCAAGTATTTTTGTACCGTGGCAGAAATACCAACGATTCTCCAGCTCAGCTCCCCGCCTCATGCTACCTCTGTGCTCCTACTCTCCAGCACAGAGCAGTTCAGCCCTCCTCAACGGATCTCGGATAATATCAGTGCTGCCTTTGCCTGTGGAACGAGTACAAAAGGCGTAGCGGGCGGGCCTGCCGTTGTCTGTAGCGGCCGCAAAGCTTGAAGGTTGTCAGGCAGCGACGGCATTGGAGGTGAAAAGAACTCGAACACAAAGCCATGTGTGGAAAGAGGTGGCGTGGGTTGATATAGCGAAGTTGCGAGGGTGGAACTGGGAATCATCTTTGGCCTTGTGAGGTCTCGGTGTATAGAGGTGGGCACTTCTCTGGCCATGGGGGGGGGGGGGATTGAAGAAGAACAATTGAACTCTCGTGCCGTTGTAATTCGTTCGAAGGACTTGCCGATAAAGACTGATGTGAGGTCCTGGGTTGTAGGCCGCTGATGGGGGGGAAAAGCTGCTCAATTCTATTTAAAAAGGACTGAGATACACTCTTTGTAGCGCTCGCTTGGAAGATTTTTGGGGGGTTTTGTCAACCGTAGGTGTTTTGAACGTTGTGGTAGTTGAGTTGTTTCAAATCAAAAGGCAACTACTACTTTGGGTAATGGCACCTTTCGGTTTTCCAGTCTTCAGGTCTTCATTTATTTATTTATTTGACCGAAACGACTTTAATTTGATGAAGAAAGGAACACCTTTTTAAGTATGTCCAATGTCGTGCAGTCGAGAAGATGAGATTGTGATCGCAGGGAGCTAAATTAAACCTTTACTTTAGCCCGGCAAAGGACTAAGATTAGAGTTTGATGGAATCGCCAAATGAAGCATATCACAGCAGGCGGGTGTTAGAGACGATGTAATAACAGAATGAACCACAGTAAACACACACTGCGTGTTTAATGGAAAGCGCTTGCCCGTATGTGGAGAGGAGAAGCAATTCAAGCATTTTCCGAATCCCCCAATGTGAGACTGCTAATTCTCTCAGGCAGATAATAGTCAGCTCTTATCTCTAGGTGGGGTCCTTTTGTTTGCAAACATTGTCACAAATCGTGCAATATTCTAGTTCGTTCCACCACGTTACATGGAAGCAAGTGTGCGTTCTTGAAGGAGTGAGTCCTTCTTATTGACATTAATGCATGAGAACAGTACAGTTCACTCAATAGGTCAATGCTGTTTCGATGTGTTGGCACACTTTAAATCGCTGTTGTAAATCATTTACATGTTCATGGTTGTAGCCGGTTAATTAATGTACTGATATCTGTTTGCATTTCTGTTACCTTTAGAGACCATATCACATACTCGATCCTGTATGCCCTGAACAGCATAATTTATGCTGTTCAGGGCATACAGGATCGAGTATTTTTACATGTTTACAATATTTTTAGGACCCAAATTCTTGGACAGCGAAAACAGGAAAAAATACCTTCAAAATTTAAGACTTAGTAAAGTCGCGAAAATACTTTTAAAATACTTTTTAAGGGTCTTAATTTTCCAAAAATTGATTCATCACCTTTTAATACTTTTTAAGACACCGCGGATACCCTGATAAAGACCTCCAGTCCATCTCCGCCTCCGTCTGCTGTGGAGTCCTGCTGTGGATCGAAGGATCCACCTCGTACAAGAAAGCCTCCCCTCATACATGCCGTCAGCTCTCAGTACAAGCCTCGGAGATCTCACGAGGGGGGAGAGACATGGACACGGATCTTTTTCTTTCCTCCAAGTTGTTCGAGGAAAGTCTCACAAAAAAAAAAAAAGGTCTCTTGAGCAGAGAGCATTGAGAGCATTATTAGACCGCACCACCACCACCACCCCCACCCTCGTTCTGCCTCCAGGGATCAGGATGGAGACCCTTCATTATGTGGATCTGAGGTCATTTTTCGTCGGCCTCAACGGTGCCTGAAGAAAAAAAAAATGAATGTAATAATGAAATCTCCGTCCATTTGACTGGGTTGATAATGATTCAAAAACCCAACTACAATATCAGTGAGTGAGTGCCTCGTGGACGACGTTCCTGGTTTTCCGAGTCGCCTCTTGTTCCGAGTCGGACTCTGTTATGGGGGAACTTTGACGTTGAGCCACGGAGCGTCGCGTCAGGGCGCAACTATGTCGGAAACTTAGGGCTCGCTGGCTCCGTTTAATATGGCGGTTGGCGAGGCATGGCGCTGCGATGCGTGTCATGGGGTTTTGAGCGTTGCTAAAAGTTAGCGTGGTTGGATGGCGAGAACACACGGTTGGGTGCTATTCAACAGACCAAAAACACACACGCACACTATTACTATTTGCAGCCTGGCATTATAAGAAGGTAGATTGGAAGTAGGTGGTTTAGTACAGCTTTTTTGATAAAGGAGTAGGAGGACTAGCGCAAAGAGATGTTTTGTGAAGAAATTAGGTGTCTTTGAGGCACTGCTGGTAAAAAAAGGCTTAAAAAAACAAAACAAGGACAAATTTGATAAGGCACCACCAAATTAACAAGCATTAGTTGCCTTTCCCAAGACCAGTAATGGGCTGGCGGAAGGTGTAGTGAGCTAAGCTAGCAGTTACTTTATATTAAATGAAGCTCTACTTCTCTGAAGCCATCCCCAGAGAAATGTAGCGGGCTAAGCTGCAATACCGTGGCAAAAGCAGTTTACCACATCAAAGCACTTCTTCTTTTTTCATCTCTTTTTTTTTTTTTCCATTGCACCAAGTTCATTCCCAGCTAATGCTTTCAAAGTGATCAATAAAGCTGTCAGTCAAACAGATAGGCAGGCAAAACATGTTCGGCTTTAAACGGTTGTTAAACAATGAGCTGTGCTCTTTGCTTTACCCGCTCCAAAACCAATCTGGCAACGAAAACAAACAAATAATAAAAAACATGTGCTCCACATAATAACAAAAAGCAGGTGTTGAGAGTGTGTGTGCGTGACTGTCTGTGTCTTTTTGTGTGTGTCTGTCTATGTGTGTCTGTCAATGTCTGTGTGCCTGTGTTTATACAGTATGTGTATCTGTCTATTATGTGTGTGTATGTGTGTGTGTCTATCTTTTTGTGTGTGTCTATCTATGTCTGTCTACGCTGTGTGTATGTGCGACTCAGGATCAATTCCTCTCCTCACCATCTAGTAAACTCAAGTTTGCGTGTCTGGGAAAAGCCACCGCATTGGTATGTGTTGTCACCTTCGTGATTAAATTACACGCACACACACACACACACACACACACACACACACACACACACACACACACACACACACACACACACACACACACACACACACACAGGCGCCACATAAACCAGCATTATGGTCGTGGCGGGACAGTGTCCGTGAGTTGGGCGTCGAGCCCACACATGGCCTCGGCCTTTATAGTCTCTGTGTGGCCCCGAAAAGTGCTGTGGACGCGGGCCGTGACGATGTCATCTTCGGTCAGCGACGGCTCGCGCAGTTGGCGCACACGGCGACTCAAAATCATCAGCGCCATGTCCGACCGAGGCACAGAAGCTCTGCTGCGCTTTAAACCTCAGAAAACGCGTGGGAAAATTGAACCCGTGTAGTCGAGAACGCACAGCTTGATCAATGAAAGAGCTACTGTTAGGCTAGCAGCGATGCTACTGCCCCCCCCCCCCCACACTGCCTACGCTCTCTGTGGGACGTCGGTGTGGACAGCATAAAGAACGACCCGGGCTTACGAGCGGGGGAACCAGCGGTGCTTTGGGCCTGGTATTATGTATTGATCTTGGCTGCGGTGGATAAATCCCTTGCAGAGATGATATCATCAGTCATCGCCGCCCACAGATCACCAGTGGAGGGGGGGATTCAGTCCACAGAGCGGGGAACGGGGGGACGGACAGATCCCAGGTCAGACCCCGGAGTGTCTGCTCCAAACACAATGAACTAATACTATTAACTGGGGCTTATCCGGTCGGGAAGAGGGACGTAAGTGTGCTTACCGAAGACAACATGCACAGTGCCGAGAGATATGGTGTGCGGTAAACAACGTTTCACGTTATTTAGCGCTTTGAAAGCTATACCGCGGCGACGTCGGTTCAAAACAACGGCGGCCATTATCGTTTGGATCTCATTCGGTTTCAAAACCTTTTCAACGTCAACGACAGTGAAAGATGAAAGACACACACACACACACACACACGTGTGTCGGGAGAGCTCTGGCGATGCCGGGAAGTCAATATTATACCAGCCTGGTCCTCCACCTCGCCGCGCTGACACCACCACGCATTAGCAGCATGTCGCTAAGCCTCTTGAACCCATATCAAGGGGCCCGAGCTCACTGCGTTTGTTGACCATCCAAGAGGAGTGGAGTGGCCTTCCTGTGTGTTGTTTAATATCTATCAAAGACCGCCCGTCTCACTTCTCTCTCCCCCCTCCTCTCCCCCACTCCTCTCCCCCCTCCACAAAACAGCCCAGGTAGCTCCTACTACTCCTGACTCTATCCAGGCGGTAATTAATTTGCTGAGTGGATTTGCTGAGCCTAATCCCGCTGAATTCGACTGAGCTGCCATTTGTTGGGAGCTGCCTAGAGATTGCATATGTCATGAGCACTGGGCCGGCAGATGCACCTGGCCCGGCCTGATGAAGCCAACTCATTTGGCTTTGTGGGCCCATATGTCAGGCCGCTAATCCGCACGCAGAGAAACACACCGTACACCGCTTTGCAAAAAACCTCCAATCGATAACATGAGCCTTATTTTTTTTGTCCCGAGGACTAACCTGCCGCATTGTTGTTGTCGTTTCAACCGGTTGAATAAAGATAATTGGTTTTGAATAGAAAAATGCACGGGCAAGACCACCGCGTCTTCAACGTTTATGTACATGAACAGAATCTGAATTACTTTTATTGCATCTTGTTATACACAAGTACACTAGAGTACAATTCTTTGGCCGGGTTCCTCAACTGCCATACATCTGAACATAGCAACAATACAAGATAGAGTATACAAGTACAAAATAAAAAAGTAACATAAAATAGTAAAAAATATGTACAATTATGTAAAAATAAGCTAACATATGTAGCCGAAGTGGTAGTGGTACCAGACACGATTGATTCTAGCGTACCATTCAAGATTTATGGAATAGAAGATTGATCAGGTCTAGAATTCGGTTTTCCCGTGCGCACATATTCCTTGACTGCAGTGCTAAAGACGTGCACAATGCACGCCGCGTCCAGCATGGGGCTCTTCTTCTTTAGCTCACCTACGCGCGCCGGAGTGCGCTCAAGCAAGAGCCGAGCGCATTAGAAACTAGCACTCGCGGTTATTTAATATGATCTCCTGGAACGGTTTGTTCAGACCACCCTCCCCCCCGCCCCCGTCACTGCTGTCACACAGGTGGGAGGGGCCTGTTCTCGGCAACGCATTCGGATGCCGCGCCGCCTGAGCGATCATGTATGGCCGTTTTAATTGACAGGAAACATCTGCCGGGCGACAGTGAGTCACACCGTGGCGCACACGCACACACACACACACACACACACACACACACACACACACACACACACACACCTGGAGAGCATTGGCAGCCATTTTGTCCAGTGACTTTCATCCGAAATCCTAGAAGAAAAAAAAAAGACAACTCTTGGAAATGAAACGCGGTTAATGAATTTGGTCGGCGTAGCGGCTCCACCGACGTGCTGCCAGATAACCTTTTAGTCGTGTGAAGGGGGTGTGTAGAGGACGTCCTTTATCCCTGATTAAAAAGCATTGTCATTGCGGCGGTACGAACCCCCCGTTCATCAGCCCCCTCTCTCCGGCCACGCCTCTCCAAATGACTTGGAGCGCGTTTTAATCTTCGACCGCCGACCACTTGCAAACCCATTTCCTCACGACATACCGTCTACCTCCAACCCCCGCCCGGTATCAATCTGTACGGAGGGCCACGCCTGGGGGGGGGGGGGGGGACTGACGGACAGGAACACACAGCAAGAGGCGGAAGGCGGGGATTTACTGCAGCTCCCGCCCCTGGCGGGCGTGCGGCGGACAGATGGACCACCCTAGCACCGAGCGTTTAATCTTAATGATGACAGCGACCGGCGTAACGCGAGACACCTGCTGCCCCCCCGTCCGTCCCCCCCGTCCCCCCCGTCCCCCGTCCCCCCGGCTAATGACTCAGCAAAGCGACCAACCTTGAGCTCGGCCAGGGCTGGGGGGGCGGGGGGGGTTTGGGGGTCCTCTAGGGGCCCGGCCATGCGTTTCACGGGGGTGGCCCCTACAGGACGGTACGACACGTCGTTGTCGCTCTCGCCATCCGTCTCTCCGCTGCGCTCCTCTCCAGCGCGTTGTAATCAACGGTTATCCGTCTCCCCTGGACCGCCCGTGACAAACGGGGGGGGGCTATTTCCATCGACTGAGTGGGCGCGGTTCACTCCGAGCGGACCACCACCTCGGTGGCTCGCTGCTGGGAGACTCATCTCTAGTAAGGTGGGAGGGATGAGGTGCACATTCTCCTCGAAGGTGTGCATTGCAGGGCTACTGGGAAGGGAAAACTGGTGAGGGGGAGGGCGGACGCACGCGCACACACACACACACACACACGCACTACGGGATTGGACGGGGAAAGGGGGGGGGTTCAGTCTTTTAAATGGCCATCAATTGTCTTTGTCTTCCCACGGCAACAGTCGGACGTACATTTGGACGGCGCACGCACGCACACACACGCACACGCACACACACACACACACACACAACATCACACGTACACACACACAGCGCACGCACGCACACACACGCACACACACACACACACACACACACACACACACAGTCCCCTTGAATGTATTGTTTTAGTGTCATCAGACGCTTGAACAGTGTTAAGGGGGCAGCTTTAGCAGGAACGTCGACCGTGTCATAAATAAAACAACCCAACCGGTCGTCCCCCCTCCCGGACTGTGTGCTTATATTCCTCAGAAGTCCCGTTTCAAGAGGAATCAAATCAACCAACTCGATTCCGGTTAAATCACAGAGTCCTCTGCCTTCTCCGGAGGCGGCACTTCAGCGTTGCGTTTACAGCCGGGCGTAAAAAAAAGAAAAAAAAAGACCCCCAGTCTGGCAAAACGAGGGGGAATTTTCCCATTAACAAGGACAGCGCGCAATTAACGTAAAGAAATAAGAAAACAGAAAAAATAAACGTCGTTCTGGGTTTTTGGGGGCTGGAGGGCGTAAACGTATTCATGGGGAGAGAGGTAAATAAGTGATAAGGAACCGCACGCCAGCAGACATGGCTGGTGGTCACCGGGATTGAGTAAGCACTTACCCTAATCCCCGGCCCTGCTATTGTTTGCCTTTTTCCCCCCTGCTTTGAATTCGCTGGATCGAATCCGACGTTGTGACCTTGGGCGTCGCGACTCCCCGCTCGAATAAGGAAAATAAATTATCTCGGGGGTGGGGGGGAGGTGGGGGGGGGGGGGAAGGGGTTCAACTAGGCGGCACACTTGTTAGCGTTGGCCGTTAGCCGCCGTGAGGGGGGTAAATGCCGTGTGAAGGCAGGTCTGCGGGGTGACCGTGGTCTTGGTCGAACGGCACGAGAAAGAGTCCAAATCACCAGTAATGGCGCAGAAAGCCCTTTCATCCTTTCCTGAGTCTGTTGATGCAGAACAAAGCTAAATCAAGTTCCACAGTCCTGGAACTGTCATGTTCCATCCAGCTCAAACGATGTGGGTGGAGGGGGGGGGGGGGGGGGGGCGGGGGGCTACTCCGCAGTCAGTCGGCCAAATGTCGCTCCCCGAAGACCGTGATCAAAAATAAATCCTATGGAGAACAAAAACGGCGAACAATGCAAAGCATGAAAAGGTAACGGCATCTAAATTGATGGGATGGGGAGGGGAGGGGGGGAAATTGTGACAAAATGTGATTTATGAACTAAAACCGTATCGCACGCCTGCATGTTCTCTACTGGGAATGGAGGTTCAGAGGAACTGGGAAGAAAGAAAACATGGCCTCCAGGTTTTTCGATATGAACCGAATGTGCTTCTTCTGCAAATCAGGTCCCCGTTCCACAGGGCCCCCGATGGCACAGCTCAAATACCACCACCACTGAGAGAGAGAGAGGGAGGGAGAGAGAGAGAGAGAGAGAGAGAGAGAGCAGAGAGAGAGAGAGAGAGAGAGAGAGAGAGAGAGAGAGAGAGAGAGACAGAGACAGAGACAGAGACAGAGAGAGAGAGAGACAGAGACAGAGACAGAGAGAGAGAGACAGAGACAGAGAGAGAGAGAGAGAGAGTAAAGCTGAGGACACAAGGTCCCGGAGAATCTCTCCTCTCTCCAGACGGAGAGGTCTGGCGTCTCAGCAGGAGGTGGGGATACGGGGCTGTCTATTATTCAATCTGCCGTCCCATGTTCCACCACTCACAGAATTATGCAACACACTGGTCCATTGTGTCGAGTACAATGTACAGAGCGGCGGGCAGAGGAATAGAGTCGAGCTTTAAATAGATAATCTCCTTACCAGACGGAGAGGTCTGGCGTCTCGGCAGGAGGTGGGGATACGGGGCTGTCTATTATTCAATCTGCCGTCCCATGTTCCACTACTCAAAGAATTATGCAACACACTGGTCCATTGTGTCGAGTACAATGTACAGAGCGGCGTGCAGAGGAATAGAGCCGCGCTTTAAATAGATAACCAGGCAGACCCTGGCTGGGCTTACATTAGGCACAGCGCGTGTTCGCCTCGCCGCACCGATGCAGGTTTCGCACGAGGTTAACGTTCCGACTAGCACACGGTTACTTTGGGCCAACGTTAATGTGCTTGCTTCGTCATAAGCAGCTATTAAAAACATTGTATGTTTGGGTGATAATGTGATGGTTCGTTATACTGATCACATTATCACCCAAAGGGAGGCGAATACTTGCCTTTCTGGAGCTTCTAGAAATGACTACTTGATAAACGATGGAATAGATTCAGTAATTATCGTTGTTACCACGCATTTTCAGCTGATCAAGTCGATTGATTTGTTCCAGTTTTGTATTTGCTGCCCATGCTAACGTACGGCTATTGATGGCAACATATGGAAATCGGGAGAGGAAATCCCTAGGAGAGGTTTCTCTCTCTGAGAACCCACAGATATTTTCATTTTCAGGTGATAAGAGACCTCCCCTGGGCTGGAGCTGACTTATAGCCTGTGGGGGGGGGATGTCTGCCACAGAGTCAAATGCCATGTAATGAACATGAGATTGGGTTTTACTGAGTAGCAACAGTCTTAAGCAACAGAAAGCTCTCGGCTCTGGCATGGGCATTCGCAAATGTCTTTGTCAGGCTAGCTTAAGTCTTCGTTCCCTAAAGTACAATGACGATTTGCAAGTTTAATTTTAGCATGGCAAGTCTCGCCGGTACAAAAACTGAAAAAAGCGTTATAACTGGCCAATTTCTGAAAGGCGTGAAAGCCGCTGCTCCATAAATAGTTTCAAAAATAGCATTGTTAGGCTTCCTTCTCACGGTTTTCCGATTTTGACTTATTGTGCACTAAACAAGATCGGTACATTAAAGCTAATTGCACAGCATTGACAAAAAACTCATTGCACATTTACAAGTACGCAGTAATAAGGGTTTCTGTTGCCTCGGACACTTTCCATTTACGACTCAATCCCCAATGCTGTGCTCTCGCCACTGCCACTCTCCCCATTATTCACTCTCTATACTCTCCCTCGCCCCCTCGCTCCCTCGGGTGAGACCATGTGACCACTCCACAGTGAGACTACCCAAGAAACCCCAGGGGGCCCAGGGAGAGAGAGAGAGAGAGAGAGAGAGAGAGAGAGAGAGAGAGAGAGAGAGAGAGAGAGAGAGAGAGAGAGAGAGAGAGAGAGAGAGAGAGAGAGAGAGAGAGAGAGAGAGAGAGAGAGAGAGAGAGAGAGAGAGAGAGAGAGAGGCACAGAGAGAGCGAGAGGCAGAGCGAGAGCGAGAGGCAGAGCGAGAGCGAGAGAGAGCGAGACAGAGAGAGAGAGAAAGAGAGAGACAGAGAGGGAGAGAGACAGAGGCCAAGAGGGAGAGAGAGCTAATTTCACACAGTCTCTGCGAGGAAGAGAGGAAAAAGTGACAGCCAGAGTAAAGGGAGAGGAACTGTGACAGTGGCACTTCATGCCCATTGCGACTAAATCGAACCCTGGCTATTCTCGCAGACATCGCCCCCACACCCACCCCCCCTTAGCCCCCCAGCCCTGACCGCCCTCTATTGTGGGCCCCCCCCCCCCAAAAAAAAAAAATTTACTTTCATACTGCCATGAGTTTACTGCCAATCATATACTTAATTACTCCCCAGGACCTTGGCAACTTGGGCCATGGGAACTTCTCCTCCCCATGACTGTGACCCCCTCCCCCCATCCCTCGAAGTCAAAACAGTCAAATTAATCATAATTAATAATGGCACTGGCGCAGAATGTCAGTCTCTTCAAAACAAAGTCATTTTAAATTAGCTTTGAGAGTGCGCCGAGGCAAGGAAAGAAAAAAGACAGAACGACTCGGGAAGTAATCAACTTCAGGCAGGCCCCAGTAGTTCATTTAGACCTTCACCTCGGGAAAAAATAACCAGCGAGGCTATTCTGGGAGTTTTTCTTATCGTGAAGCAAAGAAATTAATAAAAAAAAAGGGAGAAACCGACTTTCCATCGAGGCAAGGTGAACAAAATGACTATTATAACTATATAACTATTCCTAGGGTTTCATTTAAAAATATATACTTCTACGGACGCCATTTTGTGAAATGCAAATTCTGGCGATAGCGTTAACAAGCGTTCCATCCTCGATGTTTTATATGAATACTTATTTAACGTATAAAATTCATATCTTTCCCTCTACTGGTTTAAAGATATTTTTAGGGACTGGGTTGAGCAGACATCGAATCAACATGGATAGAAACAAAAAAAAATGTTGAGTTGACAGGCACTTATAATTGGCCTTCCTTCAATACTTTACACATTGATATCGACGACATTCGTGCAGAAAATTCTCTCCCCAGGACCCCCACACACACACAGCAGTTTGGCGGCGTGCCGGAGAGAGGATACTCTGCTGTTAACACATTGTTTTGGTGGGGAAACCAAACCGGGAGATCCAGATCGCGGCTGTCAGTGTGTGCGGTGGAGCGCGGCCGAGTCAATGACAGGTCATGTCAAAAGACCGGCGGCAATGGTTTGACTGGAAGGCTGCCCCGATGTGTGGTGGAATCACTGCATCGAACCCAGGCAGGCAGAATCAAGTGCTTCCTCACTGACTTATAATGTGCATAAATCTTTCCAAAACGGTAATCTTCACACTGTCCCACAAATATCTCAACAAACATTATACTTGGTGACATTTTGGGGGGGCCCGTGTTTTACCAACAGACGTGCTCAGTTGGGAAAGAAAGTTGTAGAACTAGAAAGTACTTCTTGACGAACGACTGAAAAGATGAAGCCAGATTCCATCAGGGAGGCGAATCCGTTGGTGTCATTCCCAGCAGCATCACCGGTTAGTGACGGCCCGGTCGAAACCGGTCGAAATGGCCCGCCGCCATGGCTTATCAACGCCGTGGCGGGCACCAGGTGGGCAAATAAAATGAACGACCACCGGGTGGGAAGTTGATTAGCAATTATGAGCCCTCTTTTCTAACCGTGAACGCTCACGCTGCCAAATACCACGGTGCACATTATTTGCGCTTCAATTGCGGGTGAATAATAAATAACCACCCCTGCCAGTTGGTACGACCGGCTGGTGGCTGGTGGCTATCAGCCCGTCCACCAGACAGGGTGGTAGATTGACCCTCCCATCCTCGCAGCTGTGTGCAAAGTCCCACTTGTGATGTCACTAATGGGTATGTTGTGAAACAGCTCAAAACGTCTCATCAGTTCACTAGTGAAGTCACTAACGGGAGGATTTTGAACTGTTTTGTAATGGCTCAAAACGTCACAACTGTTGGTAGACTAGGTGCCCTTTAAGAGAGGGTACTTTGAGGCTAAACCAGTTCCGGTGATGCTTTTATCCAAAGCGACGGTTCATCACACAATCACCGACCGACCGGCGGAGTCAACCACGCAACACGGCAGCCAGCTCGTCGGGAGCAGTTTGGTGCCTTGCTCCAGGGACACCTCAAGCCGGGGATCAAACTAGCAACCTTCCAGTGACGAGTCAGCCCGCTCTGCCTCCCGAGCTAAGCCGGCCCTTCCGAACGTAAATGTAAACAAGTCAGCGTGACCGCTCTGCGAAATACCAACCCCCGGAACGACCCAATCAGGGCCCCGCGCCGACGTCGACGCCGCCGCCGCCGCCGCCGACGTCGACAACGCCGCCGCCGACGTCGACATCGCCAACGCCGCCGCCGTCGACATCGCCAACGCCGCCGCCGACAACGCCAACATCGACAACGCCAACGTCAACTTACCTTGGAAGTTCCCGGCCGTGAGGTAGAGCCAGGTGAGGGCCGGGACGAAGAGCAGGGCGACGGTGGCCAGCAGAAACTTCCTGCGCCCGCGACACATTCCAAGCATCCTCCGGGCGGCGGACCCTAGCGAGCGCCGAGCGTGCCTGGGGGGGGGGGGGGGGGGGCGGGGTGGGGTGGTGTGTGGGGGGAGGGGCCTCTTAGGTTAGGCAGCAGCTGCTGGTGGCCGTGGCGATGCATGACCCTGCAGGAACCAACAGAGAGAAGAAGAGCGGGGGGGGGGGGGGGGGGTTGAGTCTCGGCCATTTATCGGTTTTTAATCGTAATTCGAATTTATGGTCAATAATGTTGTCGATAAAAAAAATAAAACAAAAAAATATGAGTGCAAGTCAACATGAGCAGCATGAAAAAAAGTGAGTGTTTAGTTTGGCTAAAGTCTGTTGCCACCAAATTGTGCTTTTGTTAACCATTGTTAATCTTCAAATGAAATCCAAACTTCAAAAAAAAATATACGTTTGTCATTTCTAGAAAAAAAAAAAAAAAAAAAAAACGAATAAAATCAATAATCGGGTTTGGTTTGAAAAAAAACGTCCGATTACATTTTTAGGCCGAACGGGCCCCGGTGGAGGGTGGAGGATGGAGCGCACGCCGTCAGCGAACACGACCCGTTATGCAAACGCTGGTGTAAATAAATATACAAAAGCCGTTGGCTCTCAAGACCCACCGGGCAGTTACCGTGATGGGGCAAGTGCTTGGCATGGTTGGGCCTGGTGGGGAATTGAACCCTCAACCGTGGCTCAACAGGTCCACAACAACAACAACAACAACAACAACAACAACAACAACAACAACATGTCTTCGTGTGACATTGAAACCCAAGAAAAATTGTGATGACGGTGGAGGAATCTACGGTTCTCAGAGCCTGGTCTCACAGGAATCCGTGAAATGACTACGGACGCTTAACTCAAAATCCGTGGGGTCATTACGGAAACACGCCGATTTCCGTGATATGCGCACGGACACAGATCCCCGTTTCAACGAGCGAGTCGACCACGGGCGCTTAACTCAAAATGATTGGTTTGACATTCCGCTCTGTGGAAGACGAAAAAGGTGCAACCGTGGGACACGATTCAATAGATTAACGGTTGTGCGCATGAGCACGAAATCACGTGACATATAGGTGATATATATATATATATATATATATATATATAGTCATTTAACGGATCCCTGTGTGACTAGGTCGACTCGCTTGGTTAAACGGGGATCTGTGTCCGTGCGCATATTACGGAAATCGGCGTGTTTCCGTAATGATCCCACGGATTTTGAGTTAAGCGTCCGTAGTCATTTCACGGATTCCTGTGAGACCAGGTTGGGATCTCACCAGTAAAGATATGCAAAAAAACATTTTCCACTTTTGCATGCCTCTGATGACCTTATCATCATAGTCGCAGACGCCATCTAAATATCGGAACATTTGATTTTGTAAAACGCGGCCCCGCTCCGCACGTTAAACCTAAGCATTCCAATTTCTGACAGATTTGCATCTACTTATCCCTGCCTTTCGAAACCATCATCTTTGCATCATTTTCTCAGTGCAGTCGGAATATGAACCACAGTGGTCTATTCTGTTCTTTAATTCAATGAAGACCGATTCCACAGAGAGTCACAGATGTTGTTTTGGGTTTTAGGAGCAGTTGAAAATGAATACATCCCCGTCCCCCCCCCTGTCACCCCCTCAGAACCACCCAGGGACCCTGCTGCAGGAAGCGTATTGCATTATTCATGACAATGATAAGAAACGGAGAAAAAAAAAACACAGCAGCACACAGAATAGTTGCACCATGCATTAACCCGTCAGACGTTAGTTTGCTAGATCTGCACGTTGTAAGCGCCTGGGTTAATTGGCCAATATGCAAAAAATAAGTTCTATTTCAGATCTCCAAGTTGTGTTTGGTCCATTTACAGTGCAAATTAAAAGAGACAGTGCTGAACTATTCTTGCATGGCCTCATGCTTAATCCTTAAATGATTATGAACACATTTTCAATTACCCCTTATAACCCATAATCTTAACTGTGTCTGATCAAAGGGGGCGAGACACAATTGAAGTTGGCACTCATTTGTGAGCTTTGATGGTCGCTGGCTAAATTAAAAATAATTCAAAAAGGAGTGTGCCACATTTACAACACATTACAACAAACTGTATCCCCATTACTTTAACAAGCAACCAATGACTTTAACAAGCAACCACTGGCAACAAGATTCTAAAAGTGTCAATACGTTTCTCGACAAGATTCGTTATTTGACAGTGGTTTGTTAATCAAAGAAGGTCCAAAACTATAAGAACCCTATAAACACACTCTGCCAGTACCCAAACCCTATGCCAACCATCAACAACATCCTTTAACTCCTCCACAACGAAACTCCCCTTGACATTCAGCTATATCACTAGCCATCATTTGACAAAGCGTCATCCAGCAGCAAGTAGTGGGTTATGGATCTTACAGTCAAAGGTCAACCACCCTAACCACTAGACACCCCTTCATTCATATTCATCGTCTGGCACGGTATACCGCTCCAAAGGAAATAGCTTCAGCTAGGAGGAGGACCAGCAGGCTGGAAGGCTGGGTTAAACGAGGCTACCAGGGATTAGACGCCTCTTACAGTAACGCCAGCCCCGGTTACAATAGCCTCCTCTCTCTGGGAATTACTCCAACCGGTTCTTTAGCCCCGTGACCCCGGGTTGTAGCTCTCAAAATGGGATTGCATAATCTACATCGCTAATGCTGTGCTGGACACATTTGTTAGCGCACAAGGGAGATGTCGGAGTGGGGGGGGAGTCACCCGCCGCAAATGTCAGCCAGGGAGCCATCCCGGCGAGGCGGAGGAATTGAGAGGGGATTTAATGCGTCGGTTTACACCCCTAACAGACTACGATAAAACTCCCGGGACATACGCTGCACCCACTTCTTAACGGTCGAGAGAAAACAACAACAAAGCTGGCGGTTTAGCTAAAACACAGTTCCAATTTGAGGAAGAGCCAGGCGACGCGAATACCAGCTAAGCTTTTCCAACCACTAAAAAAAAAAAGTTCGCCGACGCCAATTATCGGCCGGAAAAGTGGCGTAATTTATGTTGGAATACGGGGAGCGACTCGGATGAACGGTGGGCCTCGCCGCGATGACAGTTGGTTAACGAAAACGGGATTTAATATCCAGAGCTCTGTGGTGAACTGCGTTGTACCGAGGCTCGCGGTGATGAATGATGATCAGAGGGAACGGCAGAGAATCGGTTGGGGACGACCACCGGAGGGAAGGGTGGGGGGGAAGAGAGAGAGAGAGAGAGCGAGAGCGAGAGAGAGAGAGAGAGAGAGAGAGAGAGAGAGAGAGAGAGAGAGAGAGAGAGAGAGGCACAGAGGGAGAGAGAGAGGCACAGAGGGAGAGTGAGAGAGGCACAGAGGGAGAAAGACAGAGGCCAAGAGAGACCGAGACCGAGACCGAGACCGAGACAGAGACAGAGACAGAGACCGAGACAGAGACAGAGACAGAGACCGAGACCGAGAGAGGCAGAGGCAGAGGCAGAGGCCAAGAGGGAGAGAGAGAGGTAGAGACAGAGACAGAGACATAGACGAGAGAGAGAGAGGCCGACAGAGAGAGAGATGCTCGCTCTGAATGTGTGCCCAGCAGTCGGGGGGGGAGGAAGGAACATGTGGCCGGTGTTTCGGGGCGAAATATAGGTCACGACAGGAAATACATCAATGTGACAGATAACAGATTCTCATAACGCACAGAAGGGAATAGGGAGAAGAAAAAGAGGCAGAGAGGCCGAAAGACGAAGGATTACCTCGGGCGATTTAATGGTATAGTTTATATCTCTGCACCATAAGAGCCCTTCTTCTTAATATCTGCAAGAACCCCACAGGCAAATCTCACAGGACATCCGTTGTTAACAGAATGATTACTCCATCGGAAAATCGGACGCACAATTCTCCAAAGGATTCGTATCGTCCGACACCCTTGCTGAAAGTGATAAGGGCTTTTGATGAGAGCATGGGGGTGTCGGTGGGGTTTCAGAACACTGGACTTGGCCCTGACACACACACACACACACGCACACACACACACACACACACACACACACACACACACACACACAGACACACACACACACAATCACTTGAGCAGTCCGGTGCTTGGAAAGGGGGGGAAGAGGGCAAACCAGGCCACCAAATGCTTCCAGGGCCAAACCTGGCAACTGCGGGTGGCTTTCGTCATGTGGGCATGCGGGCCTCGAAGCCAACGAGATGGGATCTACGCCCGGTCCTGCACCCTCCCCGCAGTGACAGAAGCTGGGGTGGATGATACGGGCGTGAGGAAATCAGCACTACACCTGGCAACGTCGTGGGCGCTTGGTGGTGACATTGCAGTCAGAGTTCTGTTCTGTAAGAACAGTGTTACACCGTTTTCCCTCAGTTGCATGCAACGTAAACGATATATATAGAATTATTTATAACAAAGTGTCAACGGGAAATATAAAAGGCTTAACTTTCGACTTATTGTTGCAAAAAAAATAATAATTAAATCCTTTTGAAAGTATTTACATGTTGAATCTAATTTGTAGATTAGCATGATGTGCTTTCAGCTAAACGTCGTTTCCAATCCGTCCATCGATTTCCGATGGCAAGCGAAACTCAATATCACGGCTCACTGAGTATTAGATAAAGCCCTCAAAAACTCTTTATTCAGCTTTCAAAAGAATGACCCGGAAAGGGTCAGGTGTGATGGAGAGGGCTCCTTCTCCGTAATAAAGCCAGGTAGTGAACGGCGGGTGTGAAAGTGGCAGAAGACACCGGTAGCGGGCGTAACAATACCGGGGACTGATTAACTGTGAGCGGGCTCTCCTGAGCCTCTTTGTCCTCACAATGGAGTGGCCGGACTCCAAATGGCACTCTAGTTTAACATGAGTGCACCTGTGTGGTGGCATTGGCCAACTGCCATCTTGCAGCGGGAGAATGTATCAGATGACGTTATCTGGGATGCTATCCGGGCGCTCTTAATTTGAAATTAAGAAATTCATCACATTTAGTGGAGCAGGATTTATTTTTAACTTTGCGGAAGGGCTTTGTCTTTTAATAACCCCCCTCACTGAGGGATTGGATCTAGGGCGCCATGTTTCTTTGTGACGTGGTAAAGGGCGAACATTGCTTTGAATGTATGTATGAGAAGTGTATGCCAGTGGATTTTGGGGATCAAATATATACAGGACATGATCACATTAAATCCATCCATATCCAAAACTGCAGAATGCTGATATATGATGATATACGTTTTTTGAATGTTTGACATTCAAAGTGTAGCATGCATAGCACAAAAAAGAAAATACAGTACAGATCATCATTTTATTTGCCTCAAGATCTCGATACGGTCCCATCCCAATACATGAACAACCTGAAGGATAGATTGAGATTGATGCATCATGACAGCTTGATTCTTGGTTGTTGTTTTTTTTCGATTGGGACACACATAACCGCGTCCAACCGCAAATTATATTGATTATACCATTCAGACATCCTCTCATAGCACTATCGTTCTCACAAATACAATCCAGGGTCCTGATCAATAAACAGGCCTCTCCAATATGTTGCGGAATCCAACACATACACTTGTTCAAACCGGGGGTGGTACATAGTTTGCGAGAAAAGGAAGCAAGATTGTGATTTTACGCACTGGGGATATTCTGATGAAACTCATTTTTCCTTTACCTTTTTTCTTCAGAAATCCTCTAATCAAAATCTCCAATATCACGCGGCCACATGTAGGCCGCATTTCTTGATCTCCCATCTGAAGCTCGATCATGAGAAGACTGGGCTTCCAGCGGCCCTACCACCACGCAACAATCCCAACGCCACACGTGATCCACCAACCCCCCCCCCCCCCCGGCTACCTCTCCGACGAGACCCCTGGAGTTGATCCGCGGAGATCAATACGGCGGAACACGACGGGTTTACCGACATCATGTCACACTGCATATTGGATACATGTTTCAGCCCCGGCCGTTCTGCTGAAGACGTTGGGCGAGCGCCTTGCTTAATAGGGAACTGCCACGTTGTTTTCTAAGATAAAAAGACGACTGCTTTTATTTGTCATTTCTTCCAAACCAACACAAATCCCCGGGGGCGATGACGACAGCGCACATACTTTTCTGTCAATTATTACGGAAATTGAGTCGATGTTGCAGACTGCTATTTTTTTTCTATGTCGTGTACGAAGAGGTAAATGAAATCAGGAGTGCTCCGCTTTACTTTCTGATTGAAAATGAAAGCAAAGCGATCCTCATAAGTATTTCTGCTTCTCCCTCATAGTAGAAAACATAGCCTTTACTCAAAGGACAAAGCAAGATTAATTCTTATTCTGGTCATCCATTATCAGTCCACTTTCAGATCATTTTCCAAAACATCATTTATAACTCTTGCCATGACTGCAATGGAAGTGTACAAAAAAAGAAAGAATATACATAATTGCTAGATCTTCCCGTCAACTGATTACAGCATCCAAGCTAATGTATCAATCTCCCGGTGTCACAGAATCAATACCAGCAGTACTTCCGTCATAAGAAAACAAGCATCTTTATTTAGTACCGCATGTCAATGGAAAACCACCATTTTATTTTGACAGTGACGTAGCAGCAGCACTCCACCCAGTCGACTCCACAGACGGAGCATCCCTTGACCTTTGACCCTTTGCTGTTCTCTCAGTGTGCGCTGTGTAAGGTCCCACTGCGGTTCAATGCCAGGGAGAGAAGCTTGCTTTGTGATGGCCTCCGATTCACCAGGAAGGAGGATGGCCCCCCCTATAGCATTAGCATCTGCTGAAGGTCGTGTTCCCATTAGCTGAAGGTCACATGTAATCCCACAAATGCCAAGCTGGCTGCCAAAATCCCATCCTATAAAAGGACAGGGGATATGAATTGGCTGCTGTCAATGCAGATCTTCTCCACATTATAGGTCTGTGCCTCGTGCGAGTCCTCCTATATTTAGGATCACTTAAAGCAAAAGGACACTACTCCTCGCATATTAAAATGGTATTCTCTTTGTTTATTGATGTGTTGGGGGCCGCAAGGGGATCTGAACATGGAGCCAACTGTGGGGATCTTTGCTGAATTGCATCTTCATGAAACATACACAGTGCATGTTCTGGTGACCGACTTTGACCTGGGAGGATATATTAAACAAGACCCATGGGGGGAAAGGAAATTCTTGTATGAAACCCGCATATAACCCTGTTGTGTTTTTCGAAGAAGTGGACGCAAAGATTCTGTTATTCAATCAAGTAGATGCAAAGTTCAACCGGTTTTCACAGAAGTAGATGCAAAGATCCACTGATTTTCAAAGAAAAAAACAGTTGATCGAAGAAAACTGACAACCTGATCCAAGTTCAAGGCGAGAGCATATCCTCGATACAAGCCGACTCTTCTTCTCTACCGTCGCTGAAACCATTATTTTTATTTTATTAAAGAGTCAACTTCCAAGTATTAATCCGGGCACTGATCGACGACCCTAACTCTGTTCCATATTCGCGGTGCACGTGAGACTACGGGGAACCGAGCAGGTTGCGAGAACATTAATCAGCCATGGTAACGCCGTCACCTCTTCCTCAGAAAAAAAAAAAAACCCAGCCTGCACTTCAACAGCTCATTACTCCGACAGAGGTCAGACTTTTAAATCTCCTGAAACCCTGCAAAGACGACACCTCTAAATTTAGCCGTTCGGCCCCGACAGCCGACACAGCAACTCCCCATTTTGAGGGGAATTGGAAGGCTAATAATGAGGGTATGATGGCCATTAGAGAAGAAGGACCAGCACATTCCCCTTTAGTGTCGCCGGGCGAGTCTTATCTGCCAGAGGGAGATGTGACAGGGCATCTCAGACCGCTTTATTAAACCCGTCACATCTGATTTGATCCCCAGATTGCCCTCCACGTGACGCCCGGCCTAAGTCCCTCCCTCCCTCCCTCCCTCCCTCTCCTCCCTCCCTCCCTCCCTCCCTCCCTCCCTCCCTCCCTCCGTGGAAGTGTGGACACGCAGGACAGCCTGGCTCCGACCATCAATTTGTTTCCCCCCCCCCTGATCGCTGGAGGGATGAGAGAGGCAGGGCCCACCTTCCTAAGGGGCCACAAATTGAATCTCAAATTCCGAGACTCGGTAATGAATATAGTAGAGTCATTTAGTTGATTCGTGAGTGGCGGGGTCCTTGCCTCTCTGAATCCAATCCCCCCCCCGTTGATTGTAATTGATTTAACTGAATTTGATTTGGTTTGTGTGTATGGGTTTTCTTCATGCCCGACAACTAACGACATTTACTGGAATATGTTTCGTCTTAAAATAGAAGTTGCTATGGACAATATTTCAGGGAAACCGGATAACTGGAGCAGGTCATTTACCACTCACATGATTGATTCAAAGCATTAGTAACCGATAACTGAACAATCTGTTTGTCTATTTGAATAATTGATTCCGTCCTTAGAGATTATTGAAGGACTAAATCAGGCATTAAACAAGGAAAACATAAAATAACTAATTTGGTGCTTATAGCTTTGGATATCCAACAATTTGGTTGATTATATGTTTCACAATAATCAATTACAGTTTTTCTTGATTGTATACAGACAAAAAAAATGGAACTATGCACACAATTCTGGAAACGTGAAGCTCATGTATCAACTACAAGACTCCAGACTGCTGAACTTTCCACTTTTTGGCTAAACTCTGAGCACAAATCTCATCATTTCGCACACTTGGTTCACCTGGATCACACTGGCCTTGAAAACGCAACAACTAATTAACATTAAGTCTAATTCACCTCTCACCTGTTCAAACTCAGCTGGCAAAACCCTTCAATCATGTGTCGGAGCGTTGAAGAGGACTCTGAGCTCTACTGTGTTGTAGATATGGTCCCCTGGCCTGATCAGAATTGGAGGTGGGATACATACTGAATCACATGTAGATCCATGTCACCTCATTTATATTCTTATTTTTATTTTTTGTTGGCCTGCGAAAAGCTTTTTATGCAGTCAGTTCAGCTGAACATGTTACTGTATTACAGTAAAAATAAAGAAATTTGCTTTGCGTTAACTTTTTGTACTTGCACTGATTTCCTCATTACATCCCTGAAAGTCAGTCTAAACATTTTCTAACTTTAGTGTTTTTTATTTTACTTATCAGTGTACAGTACTGTAATTTACCAAAATAAGTACCATTGGTGTATTGCCAGAACAATGTTGCAGCATCAACTATAGGCGTACCGTATGACTCTGGGAAGCTGGGATTAAGAGTTTAGCCAATTGGATCTCATTGGACAGACAAATATGCATTGTGTCCTACTCTGATACGGTTGTGTCAATGCAATATTTATATGATTTATTGTATTACAATATGGTAACAGTTTTTATACTATATGTACCACCTAATTGCAGCTTTAAAAAATAAAGCTATTTCTAAACAATTGTATACATTGGAATATGTAACATGGCCTCATAAAGGAAAACATGTAAGACAATACAGAAATCACCAGAGGCTCTGTTAACTTATTATGAGCATTTGCCAGCACACCAGATATTGTATAGACAATGCAATTATAGATGTTCCCCTTAATGGCTCAATCGACAATTTATTACACTAATTGCAGCTCTGGTTTGAATGACCGTATGTGTCAGTGTCTATGTGCGAGGAGCTCTTCATGGCGAGAACAGTTCTGCGTGCTTCAATGCAGTCCAGTCCCCATCCTCGACTGACGGGGACTACAGCCCGACCGGCCAGGCGATGCAGGAGCCCTGACAAGCAGTCACAGAGAGGGGAAAGGACACCTCTGGCTTCTCCAGGGACGCCACAGAGACAACAGCGGCAGAGGTGTCACTCTGTCTACATGATAATCAAGAATGCTCTGTAGGTCAGAACGGTAGACAATTATCCCCGACAGGAGTACAGGGGTGTACTTGGCTCTAAATGGCTCTCCGTGTTAGCCCGGAGAAAGACGGTGGGGGGAAAAGAAAAAAAAGAAAGACAGGGAGAAACGTATTGATCAAGCCGACGGTGTTAACTTCCATTTCATTATGTCACCGATGCGGTGCACTTATTACCAGTCGGCTCAGGTACAGAGAGAGGCCCACGGGCAGAACAAGGCAGGGCTACTGGGATGGCTCTGTGCAATCAGAGGATGAATTCAATGAAAATCAAATAATGGGTGTCTGGTCTCTAGACCCTTGTCTGGTGATTCCTGCATGGATTCATTTTCATCCATTTGGTTGATGGTACTGAATTGCCCCCTCCTGGGATCAATGAAGCTTTATTTTATCTTAGTAACTCTCAGACTTGGATAACTAGCCTTCATACCACATCGGGTTAAGTTGCGTCCAAGTGGAACCGACAATGAAAGCAACTCCGATAACGTTTGGAAATGCAAATCAATAATGTTAGAACTGAATGTCTCAAATTTCGTCAAATTAACTCCTGCTCTGTGGTAATGTTCATTGTTATACTTCACAGATTTTTTGGATTTAGTTTTTGTAACAGCTCATATTGACTTTTGAGGCGTCCAAAAGGGTATTTCCTTTTCTTATAGCCGCCAACCAATTTCAAAATATGCATTGCATCATCGCTTCCTTTTAATAGCAAAACACACACAGGATCATTACTTCCAGCCACAGCACACAGAAACTTAAATGGTTTGGATGTATCCATTAATAAAGCAAGACTGAGATAAGAGCCTTGAAAAGAAGAAAAAAACAAACATAATCAAGCCCATTGTGGGGCAGGGTTGAATTTGAACTAATTGAGACCTTTGTTAAAAAAAATCCACCCATTTCTATTCAGTCATCTATTGTCCCTTAGAACACAAGTAGCTCTATCACACGCTCTGTTGAGTACAATGCCAAACAACAGAAGCATACGGTAGCATTGTAAACATCTCCCAACACACATCCGTTTATTAAATACGGCACTAAAGACCTACTTGAATTTAAAAAAAAGGTGACACTGTGTTGGAACCTCTTCTACTTATTTTTCCTCACTTTATTTCCGCAGATCATTTCATTTGTTTTCAAAAGACCCCCGCGCCTGTCAGTGTCACAAGATTCTAGTTGAAGGGAATTGTCTCTTGGCCATCCTCTTCAATTACGAAGAACTGGAATTAATTTGGTCGATTGTTTGGGCTGTGAGGGCTACTGTGCGTTCGGGGCCCATATCTGTGGTCTTGCCTTGCACATTTCCATCAGTGCTTCAAACACATATGCACTTACCAGTGGGCCTGTGTCTAGGGGGGGGAGAAGGTTTAACGGTGTTATGATTAAATTCCCCTTTTCCACTGAAAGCAACTTGAAATCACTTTGGCGACTCAATAATGACCTTTTTGGTCGGCTTCTTTAATGCATTCTTTACTTACATAAATATACCTAAAGGAAAAAATAAAATATCTCAGAAAACGCTGATCTGCATTGTCAGCCATGCCTAGCAAATGGCTGACACGTATACATTTGATATTGCGGCTTCATACTTAGACTATATACATTATATTTCCTTTGAAATGTATAACACCCAATGGAACCTCTTAGGGATATATTTGCACATTTAGGATCAACTTGGGTAGTTTCAATAAACCGTGAGCTTATGCTGCAAACCGTGACATGAGCAACTATTCTCTGGTGATATGTGCAATCGGTCTTTAGTTAATCTAATTACCGTCTTCCTCTACACCAAGGGGATCGCAAGGACAAAACAGGGACGCAGTTTTCAAAGCATGTCAAATCGATCAATTTCCTTTGTTAATTGTCACATAGTAACTGTTCTGATGGAAGAGAATACCGAATGGCATCGATAGAGACCAAATGTGTCCTTTAAGAGCTTGTTCATTCATTAATTTAAGAGCTTTATATTTGTTAATAATAAAAAGTTAGGGCATTCACAATTTACAAAAGAATTAACCAGGCACAAGTAAAATGCAAATTTCAGCTCCTGAAGCCTGCCATTCTTAGAAGACTGCATTCTAAGCCCCCAGCCTTCTGCACGAAAAGTGGGGGGGGGAGACGACACGAGGAGTCTCTTGAAAGCAAAGTCTGATAATATTACAGGTAATTGCTTGCAAGAGCTCCATGAATGAACAAATGTGTTTTGATTGCCTGCAGTCAGAGAGAGAATAGACCCGATTTCTCAAATGGTACAATTTAGGTTCACAGAGCACAGGTCGCAGTCAAGTTTCATTTAAAACCGGTATCTTTGGCTAACTACTAGTGCTATTTCCGCCATTAAAAGCAGGCAAGGGCTATCGGCTGCGTGGCAATAGCGATGCAACACTGCTATGAAAAAAAAAAAAAAAAAAAAAAAAAAACACAACGCAACACAAACAAAAGCTGCCGGTTGCGCGACTATTAGTGTGTAACGTGCGTCGCACAATTCATCAACTCCGGGCAGGCGCTCATCTATCAGTCTGCGGAGAGGGTGCATAAAAGGTGGAGAACACTTCACAAAGACTTCAGCCTCAACGTGATGCATAAAACAAGAGTTTGTAATTCATTTAATAAGCTGAATAGGGGAAATAACGCACAGTACACACCAAAAACAGCAACGCAGCGAGGCTGCGGCCACTACCCCAAGGGACTGCGCGTGCTCGCCACGAAGCTATTGAACATTTCCTGCGACGGGGGGGGGGGGGGGGGGGGGGGGGGGGGGGGGCACAAAGACGCTCGCAAGACGCTCGCGTCTGCATATTCAATTTGCATCGAGTTGCACAACGGCCGCGTTAATACATCACCCTTGACAACGGCGAGATTGTCCTAGGGGCCGGGCATCAATTTGCGTCACCGTTACCCCCTCGGCATGTCTACATGTGATGTTTCAATCATCAATCCAAATGGGTGGGGATGGCAAAGGAAAATAAAACACGGCCTCACCCAGCAGTGTGAGGGGATGAGGGAGAGGGGTGGGGGAGGGGGGGGGGGGGGGTAAGGCATGGGAGTGTGCTTAAATGCGGAGTGTGCTAATGCGGTGTGCAATTATACGCAACGTTATCGTTGCATTCACCAAGGAAACTTTCCTCCGTCTGGCGGTCCCTTGTGGGTGAGGGTTGGCGGGTGGGCTGTCGTAGTACGTGATTGGATTTGGGGCTCAACACACTCGGGGGATTCAGAAAGGGTGTTGCTGTGTGCGGGTGTGTGGCGTTTGCTTGCGTTGGGTGCGTTTGTGCACTTGCGTGCGTGTGTTTGCGCGCACGTGTGTGTTCGCCTGCGTGCGTGCGTGCGTGCGTGAGGGAGAATCTATGAATCCCACACATACGAGCATGTGTAGCATATTAATACGCAATGCCACCAAAAGACTACCAATAACGTCAACAGTGATGTGTTTGAGGTGGAGCCGGAGAGCCAAGCTGCGTGGCTTCCACTCGCTGGCAACCAACTGATTAACTGCATCTGCAGATCTTAACCTCTGGCAACACGGCTCCACACACAGAGCCATCTCTATTCTACAGTTTATGAGACACAAAACAGCACCGAAAAAAAACCTTCTCATTAAGAAGGCGATGACGTCACCCATACATGATGATGCATAATGTATCCCCCCCCTGCCCCCACCTACCACGAACATATGCTCATGAATCTCATAAACAATGCAAAACCTTGTTTTCTTTTCAGGATTATTTGTTCAGAATCTGCCTCCTTGTTCAGGGCTCCCTGTGTGAATTAGCTTGTTTCAACGCGTCCCTCCGCGAGGCGAACACGCCGCTTTCACAGACCTCTCAAGTACCAATTTGATTGCAGAGAGATCTAACATCGAAGAACGAGAACCGCCCAAAAGACGCAGGACAGGTGTAATTAATGGCTCTGGAACAAAACCACCAATGAGATAATGAACAGCATTCTGCTTAAGGGGGTCTGAGGTGTGAGGACTAAGGGACACAATCACGGCCGCGTTAACGAATGAACACACTGCTCGTTTTGTTTTAGCTGCCATCACTCCCATCTCATCAAAGCGAAGGCATATACCGGGGGGATGATAAATCTAAATAAGTGATGAATCTAGAAAACACTGAAACTTTAAAAGATCTCTGGTCGTGCAGTCGATGCATATTGTTAACAAAAAACTCCTTCAAAGCGCTCTTTCATAAGTCAATATCAATGCTCGCCGTCTTTGAGTGGCATTGAACAGTCCGAATATAAGGAGATGTAGACTTATGAGGATTCCCAATTCTTAAGTCTGAATGAGGCTGGTTACTTTAGAGCAGATGAATCCATGACGGAAGGAAATGCCAAGCGTTGGTTGGCTTGTGCCAGACTTCAATTGAAAACACACTTTGATGATATAACCCTCAAATTGACAGGCAGGGACATCACATAAGGCAATTCAAAATGCCAGTCAGTATTGTGTGCCTTTCCTGCTGAAATGTTCTCCCATAAAGGCTAGCTCTACACCAAGTCAGTGGCTTGCATCAGTATCCAAGAACAACAATGTAGACAATATAACAAAGAGCCATTCATAGATAGAACATGAGGCAATGGAAATTGCCAGGTGAACTTGTTTCCGAGCAGGCTTGGTGGAGCCAAGTGTTGGAGCATACGTGAGATGAAAATAGACCACTAGGAAGACAGCGGAACGGGATATCCAATTCGCGTGTTGGGGAAGCACTTGTAAACTAAACGGGGGGGGAAGTGAAGGACAGGATTCAATTCATCAGACCTCTCACAGAGGCGGCCCTAACTAATCAGCCAACCCTTTAGTTCACTGCTTCACAGTCTGACAGGAGAAAGAATATTTTACATTTGACTAAAAACGTGGCTCAGTGACCTTTCAAACAGTTTACGTGGGTAAGTGGTGCCATCTTGTAAATCCTTATTGGGAATACAACATTTTGAATGCATAAACAAGATCCCATTTGATCAAACTATGTTTGGATGGTAAACATACATTTTGTTTTCGATGGGTCGTGAACATGTAGATATAGCCAAAAGGGCATGTGTACACGACATTCGTATTCATTTTTGAATTCATCTGGCATTTCTTCGTATTAACTCTGAATTCTCGTGTCACCCCTCAAAACATCAAACAGAAACCCAAAAAAGAAACCTAGAAGATCTCCTGGAAGACAAGCCCCACGTTGCTTTGAAATGATCCAGCCTCACTGAGAACTGCTCCGTCTCCTCCTCCTGTAGTTAATAATTCAGACAAGGCCAGAACCCCATCTTCATCAGTGTCTCCATCTTGTTCAAATTATCATCTCATCTGATGGAGAACAGGGTTGGCCTGATTAAGCACGAGTTGTGTTCAACAAAAAAAGGCCTTCTGAGCAGAGGTGGACAGTCAGGGTTGGCGTAGAGAGGGTCAGCTCCCCCCCCCCTGCACGGACTAAGACAATCCTTAATAAACCTGGCAGTGCGGTCGAGTCACTGCCTTTGCAAGCGCACGGCTTTCCCCATCTTGGTTTTTTTTTATATCACCTCTTGATCAAATGTTCCAAGTGAAACAGGAAATGAGTGAAGGACAACACTGGGCTGGGATGTGATCTGTCAGGATAACATGGGGCCGATGCCAACAGTGACATAACATGAGGCACTGCGAGCCAGCTGGGTATGGAGGCCAGACCATAATATGATCTCATTGGTTGATACGTCGAGCCGAGCCCAGGGATATGGCATGCGGACGTTGTTCAGATCCGACTTCAATAGTTAAAAATACACCAGACGGCGCGCCTATATACATGCGATTGATACACACTCATTGTGACTGAAAGTGTTGAATGAAAGTTTCGGATGAGTCACCTCACCACAGTATTAATTTGTCGCCTATGAGTAATCATATTTACAGTTACATTTAAAGCATTTAGCAGGCACTTTTATCCAAAGCGACTTAATTTCATGAAACACGCAAACAGCGGAGTCAACCGTGCAGGGCGACAGCCATCTCATCGAAAGCAATAAAGGCCTTGCTTGTCTTGCTTTAGGGGCACCCAGACACTCGTCAAACATACCAACCTTCGGGTTACAAGTCAATCTCGTTTACAAGTCAATCGGTTAAAGCGATGTTTCAGTGCAGGAGGGGTTGCTTGCTGAGGCCAAATCAACAGCAACAAAGTTCAATATATTTGACTTCAGAAAACCTCAGGACAGGACAGGTCCGTCCTCGCTTGCAAAGCGTTCAGACAAATAGGCCCGTGTCTGCTCAGTGCATCGTGTTGCTACAATCAATGAGTTGGAAGGTGATGAATAAGTTATTCATGGGACTTAATTGTGATTCCGTGATAGTAGACGTCACTGGAGGGTTTATTGCAGTGTTAAACAATTTATACCCGGGCGATTGTGCCGTTTCATTCAGACGGCATTGTGGGCCATCAAAGTGCAATCCCACCGCGATATACATCACAGCTTTTGATGACGCCGGCATTAAACCCAGATACTAGCCTCCATATAGGCCTAATGATTATATATGCATGGCCTTATGGCCATCGCCACGAGTTAGAACATACATTAAGATTATAGACGTGTACAGTTGCGCGTTAATCAGACGCCGCCGTTTGAATTAAACAAGATTTGTTACGCTATAGATTTAGGGGTCTCATGCATTGGGGGTCTAATCAGCTCGTCCTGCCTTTATCACCTCCTGGATATATTTGCATTACACTTCCTGCCCCGACGGTCCCAGCGCAGAACAGAAGCGCCACACAGAATGATGGTGCACACACCCTAACATAAACGCTGGCGCTGTTATAACCGGTTGTTAAAAGTTTCACATCGTCAGGGTGAGAAATTAAGTGGCTTCGGGTCGCCCTCCCCCCGCCAAACCAAACCAAGAAAGACCAATTTGTCGAGTCTTTGCTCCAAACACTTCAGAGGCTACCTTAAACGCCCCCTCATCGCTGTACACGTTTGACTTTAGTCTTTCCCCCCCACGATGCAAGTGTTAGTATCAGGAGAATACGCTTTAAATACAAGACATTCAAATAGGCTACTTGTGTGCTTTTTCCCCCCATGAAAGGAGACAACTTGGTTTGCTGGTTAAAATGGCAATTTCTAGAATCATTTGTTGTAATCATGAGAAATTCAAGCCGTCAAAGAAGCCATTATTCATTGTGATAGATTCACCACATCACATTTGAATTTGGGTTGCTCTGATGTACCAAAGAAAATCCTCACCACCTTCTCAGCCAATAGCGAGGCGCGGCACCTGACCATAACGTTCAGCAAAGACGGCTGAGCAATTCTCCATCACATCCATAATCTGCATTTCCACAACAAAGAGACAAGTGATCAAACACTTAACCAATCTAATCTCTCAATGTCAGTATTCTGCAGGAAATTTCTTGGTAGATTTTTTCTTCGAAATCTGAATAAACTTTAATGACGGTTTCCAGTTCAATAGTGACCACACCATCAACCACATTTCCCTTTAGACGCTTCTCGTTTGCTTCCTCAAATCACTCAGTGCCCCCAAATCCGACTTGTATAAATGATACAATAAACAGGGATACAATATGACAGCCATCAGGGGGGGACGCGGCCATAAAACCATCGTTACCGTGTGGGCTTGTATGAATCCATGAAGCTGAACTGTGATGAAGGGCTCTACATATAAATTACACCTGACGTGGAGTTTTTGCGGAAATCTCAAAAGGTCAAGGGGTCTCCACTATAACTGTCAAATTGTGCACGTTGTGTGCTTGATATAAGGCTCGGGGTCTTTTCCCTTGAGGAGGCATCAACCACCACCAATGACTGCCATGGTCTGCAAAAACAACACAAAGGTAGCCCTCTGCAAGGTGTTTAGGATTTACAGTTATAGGATACTAGATATTTTTATGGCCAATCCACAAAAAGGGGCATAGAATGTATTGAAAACAATTACAGATAGTATTGACTGAATGGGGACTTATGCATGACAACTTCTACGCTGGATCTTCTCGGGTAAGGGGGGCAAAAAGGGTTCAATGGAGAGACACCGGGGCTTAAGGAAATGCATTCTTAACAAAAACAGAAAAGACTTATTGGATGGATGCATTTGATCATTACGCAAAAAGCCCCACTTGGCTAACGACACGGATCCGGGGGTCCGTGTCCAAGTCCAGCTCAATTAGGACAGGGGGGAAGTAACTTTATGGGTTTAACTTGACCCGGCTGTCGGCTATAATCATCCATCTGCCCCTTATACCCCCTCGGTTTGGAGACTGGTTTGAATGTGGAGAATGAAATGGCTTCTTCCTTTTTTTAGTGTGCGCTGATCCTCCTGGGGAGTTTGGAGGATTTCGGGACATAATATCGGCAGTTTTTAGTTTAAGCGCAGAGGCCCATTCACACCAATTTACAGCACAAGGACTTTATAAAAGGTGAGGGATAATAACGTTAGCCTACGTACTAACACACACACACACACACACACACACACACACAACACAACAACACAACGTACTACACACACACACACACACACACACACACACACACACACACACACACACACCGTATCGATGCAGTGCATGACAGGTCAAATCACAGCTTTCAGTCATGCGTTGGGTCTCCGAGCCACAGCCTCAACTCACCTGATGCAGAAACAGATCTCCAGGCGTCGAGAGTCCAGAAAAAGGAAATCTCTTAAAAGAAAGAAGGCGATTTCCGACCAGTTCCTCCAGCCGTGTACAAAATGCATGCAAGGCGGCAAACAGATCGCAGTCCAGCCCGTGTCCAGACGAACCGGTCCCACACGGTCCACCACGCGCGTCGCCTTAATACTTCTGCGACTTAGTTCTCACACAGACATGTCGGAAGCCCCGGATCCGCCGTCAACAAACCCGGCCTCAGCTGTGTTAGCCCAAGCTAACGCCGACAGCGTATCAAATGTGTTGTTTGGCGTAAGCCAGCCCCCTTCCCTCCCTCCCTCCCTCCCTCCCTCCCGATAAAAGCTTTTCTTTATTTATCTCCGTGAGATGAGCGACTGCATCGACTCGGGGCCACGCATCCTCGGCGGAGTCCTATGCGCTCAGGGTAGACCGCTCCTACTACCCCCATACAAGTGTCTGTTGTTACGGCTGCACAAACACGCACAGACACACACACACACACACATACGCGCGCGCGTGCGCGCGGGCACACACACACACACACACACACACACACGCGGGCAGACAGGGACAGTCCCCAAGAAAAAGAGAAGAAATGCGGCAGTTTCCGAGGAAAAAATAAGGCCAATGACTTGTTAGGATCGGTGTAGCGTCCGGATCGATATCCCGCGGAGTTGTGTGCGGACTGGCGGGTCTCCCCCCCCCTGGAACAGCGGTGTTCAGTTAGGTCATTTCAGCAGCAGAAATTGTTATGTGCTTCTGCTGCTGCTGCTGCTGCTGCTGCTCCACTTTCCAGACGGACGCCAAACACACACACACACACACGCGCGCGCACACAACACTGTGCCTTCCTTCCCTGCCTCCTCCGGTTCTGACAGGCTCCGAGTAGCCAATCCGCGAGCCGCAGCCGCTTCTCCCTCCTTTTAGGCAACGGGGATTTCAGCAAAATCCGGAGAGAGCGAAGTCCTTGTGGACCGGAGTCGGCGTTGTGTAGAGAATACGGGCTATATTATACAGAGCCACTGACCGTGGAGGAGTAGGGCTAAATTAGGTAAGTATTCAACTTTGTAAACATTGAATGCTATTTCCAATTGCGTAGGTAGAGTTTTACGATGTATACATTGCATATTTGTTGTGTATTAAATTACAGTATCACTTGCTGCAATGGCACTGCTGGCCTCAAATCAACTATTTCTAACATCTAACACTTATATCTCTATCGCAGTGCATATGGCTTTTTGATAATTGATTGGCCTTCTATTATCGCGTTACACGTTTGAGCTGGGATTCTTTAATCACCCCTTTTTCGTAACTTGCTTTGAAAGATGGGGCAACCGCTGAAATTAAATGTATTAAATTAGTTAACGGTTTTAATTTGAACGCTAAGCAGCCACTAGCAGCCACAGGATACGGGTTAGCACTGAGCGAAGTTTACAACTTTAATTTTGGCCTCATAGCTTAGTTATAGCGCTCCAAACAATAATAACATCAGAGGGAGCTCCAGTTTATCCGTAAAGGTTGACATAGCGCGGGTAACTCATTATTGAACCTCAATCATTTCCACCTTGCTGTTCACCGTACAAGGATGAAGCATAAGAACGAGAAATACCTCGCAATCCATAATGTTCCTAGCAGGGTATGCCGAGTATTACAATGAGTTATTGATCGATAATATAGATAATATAACAATATCTGAGGCCAAGCCATACCCTGTCTCCTTCCGTCTCTGGTTGGCCCCACTGACAGAACCAACGAGAGAGGTTCACTAATTTAAAAAGGCCTGTGTGGGTTTGGGAAACCTCAGAGCGCGGACTGACTGGGTCCTTATACCATGGGACAGCTCCTCCCGTTCCTGGGGACAACGCAAACACCCCCACACGTACACTCGCACACAAACGGTACTACATACACACAAACACACACACACTCATGGTGCATTACACACACACACACACAACGTGCACGCACACACACACACGGTACATACACACGCACACATACAGTACATACACATGCATACACACGGTACATACACACGCATGCACATGCTACATGCACACACACACACATAAACATATACATACAAAGGCCCACATGCATGAACATACACACACTCACACGCTCAGACACCTGTCTGTGAGTCCAGACAAAGGCATTCAGTCTAACTTTTGCCGTGTTAATCTTTGTGTAGACACACTGACACCAAATGTGTGCGCACTATAGCATGAATCGGTGCCGCTTGGGTGAATGCACAGAATGAACAGACCCAGGCCGCTCATTGGCTCACCGTTCATGTACCACGGCACTCCTTCAGAAGAGGACTCACCAGAAGAAACGCTCCTCCAAATCCAAACCCAGGAGCTTTTCATCAATCCTTTTTACTCGAGTTCCATTATTATATTCGCACTGAGCAGACTTTGAAGGAGATTCTGTTTTTCTTTCCGTTTTCTTTACTCTTCCTCTGTTTTCCCCCTGTTGGCTTCATGAGCAGGCCGGGTTGGAACCAGGGGGATTGTCCCATTGGGAGAGGCCAAGCATGCTGCCGGTGACAGAGTGTAGTGGAGAGAGCCTACTGTGGCCTTATGCCCCGTCAGGGATGAGGAGGAGAGGGAAAGT
>OLKM01000117.1:252718-255218 GCA_900291075.1 Melanogrammus aeglefinus | reverse complement strand
CTAGATAAGTTTCGGTTGGGTGAGCAACTCAACCGCAATACATTCTGATGGTGTTTCAGAAGCCTCTTCAAGCAAGTCGCGGTTTCGTCCTCATGCAAGAATCCACGCGCACGCCTAGCATGAATGTTTTAGCATCAGGTAAAAACATTAAAGCTTCTGATGGAATTTTGCGTGTACCGGCTTTCAAACATTCAAGTCTCCCACCTGGGAGAAAGGAGAAGCATATTTCATATCACAGAAGTCTCAAAACCAAAATCCGATTTATATATATAAAATTCTAGTCCCGGCTGCCACACAGCAGAGCTGAAAATACAAGATGTTCGCAATATAAACCACGAATACCTTATAGTCAGTCCTCGGGGAACACGGTTCGGGTTGGGGCCATGAGTTAGCTCCATGGGTTAGCTCCATGGGTTAGCTCCATGGGTTAGCTCCATGGGTTAGCTCCATGGGTTAGCTCCATGGGTTAGCTCCATGGGTGCCATCCCAATGATGTCAGTCTTTCTTTTTAAACAAGCATAAGTATGTTTAGCCTCCCTGCCAGGCGTAATTGCGTTCTCCTGGCTCCGTAAAACCACGATCGGCTGAACACCCGAGTCGAACCGCTATCACAATGACCTCTAACCCCTCAAATGACCTTCAAATCAATTGTCTGTTTTGTGTCTACTGCGAAGGCCTGGACAATGCAAACGCCCAGTGGGTTTGATGTGGCAACACAACTTGTACTTAGGAAGGGTTAAGGTAGGAAGCAGGGAATATTAAAAACCGTCGACACGCTTGAACGTGGTTAAAATCTGCGTCGCCGTTGATTCGGCCTCAGGTAGGAATAAGCTGGTTTGTGTTGCAGAGCCGCAAGACAAATTTCTCTGGGGAGAACGCACAATAGAGGAGGAGGGTGTGGTGGGTCCCTTTGGGAGTAATTACAAGCAGCACAACTGACAAACGCACAAACACATACAAACACACACACACACTCACAGAGTCAAACAGACAAACCGCAAACGCAAACATACAGCACAAACGCATACACACACCAAATACGCACACAAACACTCGCAGAAAAACTGCAAACGCACACACAAACCACATACTAACACAAACACACACACAACAAACCGCTAACGCACACAAACAAACCGCATACGCACACACACATGCAGACAAACTGTAAACGTACAAACAAACAAACACACCACATACGCACACATACACACACGCACACATGTGTGTATACCTCCATCTTTCACGAGTGATTTACTTTAAAGCACACGTTTGGAGTGAAAAATCCAACTTTAAAAGTTGGACCAAAGAGCTGGAGCAGATCTTTACTGACGAAAGCGGGGCCAACATCACCTGGTATCGGTGAATCCTCTCTCACAAGACTGCCTTGAACAACCCGAGACGTGTTATGTGTGTGCTTTGCACGTGTTCTTTTGGAAGGGCTGAGGTAGAAGCCCAACTGAATTGCAGGGGCCTTAAGTATATATATATAAATAAAAAGCGACAGTTGGAGAAAAATACACTGGTTTTGTTTTGACGTTTCTCGCCTGAGGAATTTCTTTAGTTTGTTTTCTCGTACCCAAATTACTCTGTGAAATAAATCAATTAGGTCTAGGTCTCTTGCGGTGAGAGGACTCATGTGAAATTCATGTTGGTTTCCTACCTGTCTCTGTTATTTACACAGACCCTTTTTTCACTCGTTCAAGAACAATTGTAATGCCATAAGTCTCAGCTTGCTGTTACCATCGCAGATAGGCTGTTTTCAAGCACTTCACTGGATGAGCACATTAACGGCTTGTGGGTGTGAAATTGTGATTTCAGTTTTAAGGCACATTTGGTTCCCCTCTAGAGAATCACATGCTAAGGTGCTAATTACTTCAGGTTTACCCGAGCTGAGTTTCCAAGTTAAAGTGTCCAAATTCAGAACCTGGTGTCAAAAATCTGGACCTCCAGGAATTGGTCTCACATGTTTAATTAGTTCAAATGGGTTGCCTGCGCTCACATTGTTTTGTTGGGATATATTCCTTACTCATCGGTGCCAATGATAGAAACTGATGCACATTAATAATGAACAGCAGGACGGAAAACAATGGATGATGAAACTGGACAAATTAATGAATGGTTGAACAAACTAATGGATGAACAAGAGAAGGAATTTTGAAGACCGGATTCAACCAGTTTTCTAATCAATGTGCTGTGGTGAAAAAAGACTTGATAAAAAAATAATGGTGGCTAAGCTACTTTCTTTTTTTGCTTCTGTTGGTTCAGTGGGGAGCTGAGGTGTCTGCAGCTGCATCAGCACTGACAACGCCTGAGTAATGGCAGGACAGGAAGTTTCATAAAGCTACCTATTCCACCCACCCTCTCCTCCACCTCTCTCTCTCTCTCTCTCTCTCTCTCTCTCTCTCTCTCTCTCTCTCTCTCTCTCTCTCTCTCTCTCTCCTGTCTCTCTCTCTGTCTCTCTCTCTAGCTCTCTCTCCTGTCCTGTTCTACCCATCTC
>OLKM01000117.1:216749-234249 GCA_900291075.1 Melanogrammus aeglefinus | reverse complement strand
TCCCGTCAAATCTTGTGTGGAAGTGGAACTAAAGGGTAAAACCACACATTAAAGTAGGAGAAGGCTAACAAGCTGGATTAATGGGTCAGCCTGCCAGAAATGCGGCAGAAATCTACAAATCCTCGGAACTACCTATCATTTAACGGCAGGGGGGGCAGGAGAGGATGTGGTTTCCTTTTATGTCCGTTTTTGTCTGAACTGACCTTTTTAAAAGGCAATTTCAGATTCAAATGGTAAAAAAAAGTTCTCGTGCGTCTTCCCTCGGCCCGACCGACTGCAGTTTGGTCGTGTGCTAATATAAACTAATCCTCTCCGACTTTTGTGCATTCGAAAGTTTTCCCCCCCTCTCGCGTACGTCCATCTGAACGCATCGAACATTCCTGTTTGTACGCGTTCAACGTATTTTAAATATAGATATTTGAATGTATTTAAATAAATACGTGCTGGTGGGGTTGTTGGTTGCTGGTGTTTGTAGTGTTGGTGGAATATTTAAATCATATACATGTTGCCGGTGGTGTTGATGGAGGTGAAAGTAGCGTTGGTGGTATATTTAAATCCTTATATTTAAATATATATATTTATAAACCAACAGCTGCTGCCGTTGTCACTTTGCGCGGCGTTCTCCCCGTTCCGCGCTGAATGACGCTAATATGAAATGACAAACCGCTAGCCCCCCTCGGCAGACCCTCCCCCCTCTCCCCCACTCTCTCCCTTCATGTTTTTTTTCAAATAGAGATATAACTTTATTGATCTCCATATAACACCAACAATAAAATATAACACTATAATATAATAACAATATAATTTTATAACGCCAACAACATAGTAAATGTATGTAGGCATAGAAAAAAATACAGTTCAATGTTATTGCTTAAGAAACAGATTCCTTCCAACTAACTGTTTACGAGAAATGCAATCAATAACTTATGTACAAATAAATAGTTACATATCAACCAGCAATGGGTTGGGAGTGGCCTACACACATAAATAATTGTAACACACCAACATTGTTAACTGTCATACTACCCTCTCTCTCCCTTAATCACACAGAGTTCCCCTCAGTGACACTTTCATTATCGTGACCACCCCCCAACCCCCCCAAACCCCCACCCTCCCACCCTTTTCCACCCGCGGGGCGTATGGATGCCCCCACCCTCCCACCCTTTTCCACCGCGGGGCGTATGTGTGCCACCCCCCCCCCCCCCCGTTTACCTCGATATGTTTCCCTTCCCGACAGACATCACAACAGATCACCCTGACGTAAATCGCGCCGGTCGTAAACGTAGCGTAGTTGTTTTTTTACCGTTTGAACAGGGATGGAGCGTAACGCCACGCGAACCACAACTCATACGTCGTCGGCCCCCCTCAATGTTCTCGGCTGTTTGGTTTTGAGTTGTTATTGTCTTTCTCTTCTTCTTCTTCTTCTTCTTCTTCTATATTTGCGCGAGCCTTAAGTGAGGTTTCAATAATCGCAAGACATGAATGGACGGCAGATTTCTGTAGAACTTTCAGATAATCAAATGTTCAAAGAAAGTAGGGTGCTGTTGGTTGTGGTGATGGTGCTGCTGGTGTTGGTGGTGGTTGGGGTCGTGGTGGTGGTGGTGGTTGGGGTCGTGGTGGTGGTGGTGGTGGGGGTAGTGGTGGTGTTAGTGGTGTTGATGGCGGTGCAGGTGGTGGTAGTAGTGGTGGTGTTAGTGGTGTTGATGGTGGTGGTATTGGTGGTGTTAGTGGTGTTGATGGTGGTGGCGGTGGTAGTGGTGGTGTTAGTGGTGGTGTTGTGTGGCTATAGTTGGTGCTGGTGGTGGTGGAGGTGGTGGTGGTGGTGGCGGTTGCAGGTGTGTGGGGGTAGTGTGGTGTTAGCGGTTTGCAGGGTGTGGGGGTTAGTGGAGGTGTTTAGCGTTGTTTGATGGCGGTGCAGGTGGTGTAGTATGTGGTGTGTATGTTATGTGTGTTGGTGATGATGGTGTGGGTATTGTGGTGTTAGTGGTGTTGATGGTGGTGGCGGTGGTAGTGGTGGTGTTAGTGGTGGTGGTGCTGTTGCTATAGTTGGTGCTGGTGGTGGTGGAGGTGGTGGTGGTGGTGGTGGTGTTAGTGGTGTTGATGGCGGTGCAGGTGGAGGTGGTAGTGGTGGTGTTAGCGGTGTTGATGGCGGTACAGGTGGTGGTAGTAGTGGTGGTGTTAGTGGTGGTGGTGCTGTTGCTATAGTTGGTGCTGGTGGTGGTGGAGGTGGTGGCGATAGTGATAGACTAGTGACAGTGGTGGTTGTGGTGGTGGTGTCTTTGGTTGTGGTGATGGTGGCGTCTGTGGGGGTGGTGGTGGTCGGTGGTTGGTGGTGGTGGTGTGGTGGTGTGGTGGTGGCGGCTGTGTGGTGGGTGGTCGGCGGCGGCCTGGCGGCTCTGTGGTTTGTGGTGGTTTGGTGGTGGTGTCGGTGATGGGGTCGTCTGTGGTGTCGGTGGTGGTGTGTGGTGGTGGTGGTGTGTGCTGGTGCTGGTCTGGTGCTGGTGATGGTGTCGTCTGTGGTGGTGGTGGTTGGTGGTGGTGGTGGTGGTCGTGTGGTGGGTGGGTGGTTGGTGGTGTGTGGTGGTGGTGGTGTGTGGAGTGGTGGTGTAGTAGTGAGTGGGTGGTGGTGTGTGTGGTGTGGTGCTGGGTGCTGGTGCTGGTGCTGGTGCATGGTGATGGTGTCGTGCTGTGGTGGTTGGTGGTGGTGGGTGGTGGTGGTGTGGGTGGCGGTGGTGGTGCGCGGGGATGGGCGGTAGCAACGGCTAGTCATATCTTCTATTTTTCATTACACTGCAATTACGGCGCAATTAGCGGTGACGCCCAATGAGGCGAGCGCGAGTGAGCGTGCGTCGGGGATCACTCAAACCAGGGACAGCTGGCAGCTGCTGCTGCCCCCGGGAGAACCACACGGAGTCTACGCCTCTTCCCCCTGCCTGCTTTTTTAAACAAAAAAGCAGAGTTAGAAACACGATGGCGCCCGCTGGTGAGTCAACAGCACATGGAGGCAGGATGGGTGCTGGTTTAGGACTGGGGAGGACTTTGAGGGTTGCAGCTTGCGCTGAGCAGTGCATGAGAAAGGCAGTGTGAAGAACGACGAGGATGGTGTCGTTCACCCTATGAGACACGACGGGACAAAGACAAGCTTGGACAACACAGTGTTGGATAAAAGCATCGACCAACGCGCACTTATCATAATAAACCGTCGCAAACATAGCATTCAACAACACAGCGTCAACGTTCTGGCAGACACACACGACATCCCAATAGTGAGGTTGTGTGCGCGTGTGTGTGTGCGTTTGTGTGTGTGTGTGTACGTGTGCGCAAAACTTTTCGACTAAACGTATCGGAGCGTGACATTTAGGACTCCTTTCTCCAGCGACCGCGTGTTCAATGGATTCACACGGCGTGCGTTAAAGAAGGCCTTCACCAGGACCCTTGAACACAACGCCACCGTTCCACGTCTCGTTCAATATAAAGTTGTGTATTTATTAAAAGGTAACGAATAACGATGTCACACGGTAAACAAAAAGAACACACACACACATACACACAATTCTCTGTGCTGCTACTTCTTCCTAATATGCAGAATTATTGACGTGAACGATCGTCTAATGATTGGAAGTAATCGCAGAGCGCGATGGCAGGCGGTCTTGGGGTTTTTCCTCGAGATTAGAATTGGGTGGATTGAGTTCCAGGGAGACGCCGCCGCCGCCGCCATCTTGAACATATGGCCACCAACTGACAACGGCGCCGGCGCTAATTGTGACGGAGCTAAACGCTCGTCGGGGCGATGATCGCGTTTTATCATCCGCTGAAACCCATCGACGTGCCGCCGTCATGTAATAAGAGACACACCGGCTTACGAGCAGCAAACCGAGAAACACGTCGTGATTCGTTTAAATTTGCCTGGTTTCCTATACAGCGAGTATACTTCAAACAGCAGCGGATAAAAGCGGTACACACATTACCGCCAGGATGTGGTTTTGTTTCCTAAATCTAGACCATAACTGTGAATGTATTTTCTACCTCCCAGTGTTTTCCCTCCAGATGTAGCGCGTTGCTACATGGAAGCTAGCGGGGGCTACGGGGTGTTGATATTATTGCAGTGTTATATAGCGTCGCAGACGCCCCCTCCCTCCCTGCTGCCTAAACATTTATTATATTTGTAATTATCACAGGGGAGGGATAAAAACCATCCAAAACTCGTTTCCGCTTTTTCTTCCGTCTATTAATGGTAATGACGCCTTTACGGTGAAATGGAAAATGCACACACACACACACACACACACACCACACACACAACCACAACACACACACACACACACACACACACACACACCCACACACACAACACACACACCACACACACACACACACTCTTGCTCAGGTAATGAAAAGGAAGTGCATCATTTTCACACATTTCTGAGGAATCCTGTGTTTTTCTTCGCCAGTGGCAAATATACAGTATATTTTATTGATATTCGTTTGTACCAGATGCTCCGCTATTTCACTATTTTCCCACCTTCCGAACTCTACAAGCCACAGCTCAGTATACAAAAAAAACACAACTCATCATCACATCAGCCATTCCATCAAATGACACATTTTTTTTCTTAGGGGATTTGGCAGACGCTTCTATCCAAAGAAAATTACAACAGTTACATATCCACCCATTCACACACAGACAGGGCGACAGCCGGCTCGTCAGGAGCAGTCAGGGTGAGGTGTCTTGCTCAGGGACACCTCAACATAGGAGGAGCTGGGGATCGAACTAGCAACCTTTCGGTCTCCAGCCATCGCGCACTACCTCCTGAACCACCTCCGACTGCTGATACACACGAAAAAAAATCACGCTAACGTGCCGAGATGGAGACAGAGGCGTACTCTGGTCTGTCACTTCCTCTTCCTCTTCCTCTTCCTGTAATCCAGGGGAGGAAATCACTGGAGTTATTCTATGAATAGAGACATAACCCCCCCCCATCCCTCCGTGTGCCCAATGAACAGAGACGCTGACGAAGACGTGTCATTAACCGGGGCGTCGGGCCGGGGAGGGACAGCTGACTGCACCCCGAAACGACCCAAAAAACGGAATACTGGGAATCAGGCGGGAAACATTAGAGGAGGAGGAGGAGGAGCGAACAAAATGTCTTCCCGATCGTCACCCACCGGATGAAAACGTTGACTGAAAGACCCTGGCTGGAAGCAAGGGGAAAGAGCGGAACGGTTTGGTGGGGTTTCCAATCTAATCAGGAAGCTCAGCTCTCTCCGTCCTCTCCCTGACATACGCCCCCAAGAACTCTGGACCTCGAACCCAAAATGTTCCTCAGATTTCACATTTTAATATATATATATATATATATATATTTTAATTACTTTATTGTTTAAAAACTTTTGCTTTAGCTTTGCACTATTCAGAATTATTTTGCACTGTTTAGAATTATTTATTGTAAATTATTATTACTTGTTTTATTTTTGATTTGATCCCTTTCTGCTTATTGCACCGTGGGTCAGAGACAGACGCAATTTCGGTTCCTGTGTTTGTCCGGTACATATTTTGGGATTGTCAATAAAGCCGAGTTTGACTTTGACTATTGAATGAACTGCTCCGACGCAAAACCGATGCGTTGACGAAGAACGTGAAGCGAGGCCTTTCTGACGGACGGACGGACGGACGGACGGACGGACGGACGGACGGACGGACGGACGGACGGACGGACGCCATGTGAGTGTCTGTTTTGTCTGCTTGTTGTTTTTTTGTTGTTTGTTCCGTTTGTCTTGTCTTGTCCTTACTTCAGCATTTAGCTTAGCATTTACCTTAGCGTCTCTTTTAGGCAAAAGCGCTAGCGCTTTGTTGCTATATGTTGTTGTAGACAGCGTGTTAAAGGCCAGAAGGAACGACGAAAGCAGGCAACACTCTCGGGGAAATAGCATGAAAAACATCTTTGGGGGGGGAAAAAAAAGGGCCTCCTTCCTTTTTTGAAAAAGGCAGGACGCTAAACATGTTTTTTTTTTTTTTTTGCCTTAGTTTTCAGTATTTGTATCGAATTGTATTTTTATCCTGTGTTTTTTTTTGACCACGGGTGACGCTGTTGCAACAAACACATTTGGGACGGATTAATCGAATGTCATCGAATCGGATCTGTCAGTGCGTCTGAATTAAGGGGCAGCGATTGGACGGACTGACAGATCCGAGGGATCCAGGGACTGGACAGACTGACGCATCAGAAGTCGAGGACGCGTCAATTAACGCGGGAACGGCCGGAACACACACTAGCGGCCCTCGGCTCTTGAGAGGGGAAACACATCACACACATCTGACCACTCGACCGCAGACCCCCCCGTACCCCCCCCCCGCCCCAAGCGCAACGGACCAGGGAGGGGCGGGGGGGGGTCGGCGTCTAAAAAAAGTGAAGAAAGACGATAAGAGACAAGCCTGCTGCAGGGGTAGAAGACCGACCCGTTTGTCCGGCGAGGAACAAAAAAAAGCAATTATTATGCAAATCCAACGCATGACGGGAAAAAAAGGAGTATTAATGGGCAATGCAACAGTGGTCTTTAATTCTTAATAGAATCGCTCGCCTCTTAACAATACCGTTTGAACGGGTAATGTCACCAGACGGCCGGCAAGCGTTGCATAAAACTGCCCATTATGGCGGAGATAAGAGGAGGTAAATAGAGGGTTTGCGGTTGTTTATTTTTTGTCTTTGTTCGCGTCTCTGTCTCTTTGTTTTTCGCCCACTAAGCCTCGGGGGTGTGTGTGTGTGTGTGTGTGTGTGTGTGTGTGTGTGTGTGTGTGTGTGTGTGTGTGTGTGTGTGTGTGTGTGTGTGTGTGTGTGTGTGTGTGTGTGTGTGTGTGTGTGTGTGTGTGTGTAGGGGAGGCGGGGGTGACCAAACAGACAATTAAAAGAGTTGTAGCGCTGGAAATGTGCAGTGAGGATGTATTCTGGCGCAGGGCTGGCTGCCCGGGCCAGCGGCGGCGGTGGTGAGGAGATAAGGGTGCTCACGGGGTAATATATGGTTTCATTTCAGCCGCGCGGCGTCCTTCTGCCTGAGCTCTGAGCTCCCTTTGCTGTGCTTGTTTTCCGATATCCAGTTTAAGTAGAAGAGGAGGAAGTGTTGGGGTTGGTTTGGGGGAGGGGGGGGAGGCTATTGCAATGACAGAAACCGCTGAGCCGAAAATACTCTGCGTGGTCGCGTCGCAAGAGGTTCAATGAAACGAGGCTTCCACACGATTTGTCTTTTTTTTTTAATAAAAAAAAGGATATTTTTTCGACGGAGGCTGAAACTTAATTTTTGGGCGGGCCGATTTTAATCCTGCTTGCCATGGCTAGGCTTTGTTTTCGAACGCAGTCCCTCGACGAAGATCTATATTTCTAGTATTTACAAGCAGAGATGTCTTTGAGCGTTTTTTGACGACAGACAAAAACTCTTAGCAAGTAGATCAGCGCAGGCTTCAAGCAGATAACAAACAGCGACCAAAAGCGCGCTAACAGAACAAGCTACGTTATTCCGTTGTTTGTGCAGCGGCAGGCTTCAAGCAGATAACAAACAGCGACCAAAAGCGCGCTAACAGAACAAGCTACGTTATTCCGTTGTTTGTGCAGCGGGGCTAAATCTCTGCACGGCTAGCATCTTGGCAGCTAAAGCGATACTGCGCTGCACATGGCGGCGGGGGGGGGTAGCCATGAGGTGTAAGAACAGATCTCTTTCAAGGTCATAATCTGCACTGTTTCCCTAATTGCCGCGTGGAATTGCGATCGTCCCTTTGTGATGCGCCCTTCCTAATTATATTGTTCGTGATTAAAACAAGCCTGGTGAAGCCCAAGCTTTATAGCTGGGTTGATGAGCCTCTAATTAATTTTCTCCCTGGACACATTTAGGCGAACGTTGAGCTATTCATCCCTCCTTATTAAAATCTTAATTTCATTTAGATCACACCTCAAACTGCGATCATTAAAAATCCCTCTTTTTTTTTTTTTTTTGGAAAATATTTATTTTATCCCCCAATGGATGGTTGTCTGTCTGCTCCATGTTTCTCGGGCCCACGAGCAAAAGACAAACAGAAAGGCGTGGAGTGGCTGCAGTCAGGCAGACAGCGAGCAACGCCAGGGACTGCCTGTCTGTCTGTTGGTTCTGTCTGCTCCTCTTCCAGGCGGGAAGCTTTTGGGGAAAGAATCGAGGAGTAATGATAGAGGTGGTGGTGGAGGAGGAGGAGGTGGAGGAGGAGGAGGAGGAGTGAGGAGGAGGAGGAGGAGGAGGGGAGGAGGAGGTGGAGGAGGAGGAGGAGGAGGAGGAGGAGGAGGAGGAGGGGGAGGTGGAGGAGGAGGAGGAGTAGGATGTGGTAGAGGAAGAGGAGTAGGTGGAGGAGGAGGAGGAGGATGTGTTGTTGGGGGATGAGGAGGTGGAGGAAGAGGAGGAGAAGGAGGAGGAGGAGGATGTGTTGGTGGAAATGGAAGAGGAGTAGTTGGAGGTGAAGGAGGATGTACTGGTGGGGGTGGTGGTGGTGGAGGAGGGAGATGTAGGTGGAGGTGGAGGAGGGGAGGAAAAGGAGGTGAGAGTGGAGGAGGGAGGTGTACATGCGTGGGGGGTGGGGGTGGGGGTGGTGGTGGGGGGGGGGGGGGTCTGGCAGGGCGTGCAGGGAGCTCGGCTAGGCGGGTGCACGGAGGCAGAGAGACGAGCAAACCTTGAAAGACAATCCGTCAAGACTCCTGAGAGCCGAAGCGCCCGGGGGCCAATCGCCCCGGAGCACGGAGAGCTCCACGGGCCAGGGGAGAGCAGCACGGGGGGAGAGCGGGAGACATGCAGCGGTGGAGGAGGGGGAGGTGGAGGAGGTGGTGGAGGTGGAGGAGGGGGTGGAGGAGGAGGTGGAGGAGGGGGAGGTGGTGGTCTGTACTCTCACAGTAAACATGAAAGAAAAGACAAGACAAGAAGGAGCGAGAGCGTTCAGGCGATGCGGTTCTCGTGAGAGAGATCGCGGGTGCAACCCCAAAGTGGGACGGGGGTGGTGTAGCACGCGCCACCGGACTGGAGGAACACGAAGCGGTGGGGGGAGAGGGGGGGGGGGGGCCGGGGGGGGTCGGTGTCGAACCGTGGGTGAAACATCCTGCTAACTCCTCTTGGCTAGGAGTGGTTCCCCCCGGCACTGTAGCACCCCCCCCCCTCCGACTCCGTGAGCCCACGTCTGGAACTTGTTACCCCCCCCCCACTGCAGTTAGTTAATTCTGACTAAAAGATTTGAATTAAATAAGAAATGGCGCCTAGCTCAAGACACATGTCCCATATAGGTCAGGATGAACGACGAAAGAGGACACAACCTCCCTCTCTCCCTCCCTCCCTCTCTCCCCCTCTCTCTCTCCCCCTCTCTCTCTCTCTCTCTCTCTCTCTCTCTCTCTCTCTCTCTCTCTCTCTCTCTCTCTCTCCCTCTCTCTCTCTCTCTCTCTCTCTCTCTCTCTCTCTCTCTCTCTCTCTCTCTCTCTCTCTCTCTCTCTCTCCTCTCTCTTCTCTCTCTCTCTCTCTCTCTCTCTCTCTCTCTCTCTCTCTCTCTCTCTCTTCTCTCTCCCTCTCTCTCCCTCTCTCTCTCTCTCTCCTCCCCCTCTCTCTCTCTCCCTCTCTCTCCCCCTCTCTCTCCCTCTCTCTCTCTCTCTCTCTCTCTCTCTCTCTCTCTCTCTCTCTCTCTCTGACCCTCTCTCTCTCTCTCTCCCTCTCTCTCTCTCTCTCTCTCTCTCTCTCTCTCTCTCTCTCTCTCTCTCTCTCTCCCTCCTCTCTCTCTCTCTCCCTCTCTCTCTCTGACCCTCTCTCTCTCTCTCTGTCTCTCCCTCTCTCCCCCTCTCTCTCTCCCTCCCTCTCGCTCTCTCTCCCTCCCTCTCTAGTTATTATTAACACACTTCTACGACGGTGTCCACTTGCGAGGTCACCCACGCTGTGATCACCCGTTTCCTTCCCCTGCCGCCGTCGCTGCGGCCCCATTCGCCATCTCCCCACACACCTCCTCTTCCTCATCATCACCATCATCATCGTGCCACTTGTCTGCCATCTCCTCTTACATCTCTTCGCCCGCCCCCCCCCCCCCCCCCCCCCCCGACCAAGTGCCTCTGAGAAAGAGAGAAGGGGGGGGGGGGGGGGTCCTCATTACAGGAAAGAAAGCGCAAAGTGGGCCAGTCGCAAACTGGTCCAGTAATTGGTCCGTGACCATCGGACCGCTGGCTTTGTTTCCTGATGTGTTGTCCCACCCACCCCTCCCTCTCCGCCCGCCTCCCCCTCCTCCACCCTCGTCTTCCTCATCTCTTCATCATTATTACGCCGTACCTCGAACAGGCCCTTACCTGCCCGTAAGGCGAAGACACGCGCGCACGCACACACACACACACACACACACACACACACACACACACACACACACACACACAAACACACACACACACACACACACACACACACAACACACACACACAACACACACACAAAACACACACCACACACCCGCATGCACACGCAGCGTCCCGTGACGGAAGCTGTACTACACCACACACACACCACACACACACACACACACACACACACACACACACACACACACACACACACACACACACACACAACACACCACACACACAACACACAACACACACACACACAACGCTCGGCCTTCTGGTTGTTGTTGTTGTTTACAAAGTCATCGGAGGCTCGCCCTCCATCTATATTCTACAGGATATCAGAACTACAGTTACTATCTATTATTTATTTATTATCTATTATTCAGGCGCCGCAGGGGAGCACCTTTGATCCAGAGCAACTTACAGTGGAATAAGGTCATAGGAGTGTTCAGGGAGCCGCTAGGTGTTATATATGCGAGTGTTTCTTCAACCAGGGCCAGTTCCAAACTGGTTCCAGCTTTATCCCAGTTACTGAACCGGTTGGTTTCACACCGGCGAGAGCCAGCCATGGAGCCGGCGAGAGCAACGTCATGACGTCACTTCAAACGTCTGCATACGTCTCCGCTTTTACCGGCAACCCTCGCAGTTTCAAACACAACAATGGTGGAATACGCGGCAGCTGTTCAAGTTTTTCTCCTCGCTGTTTGGGCGCCTACTTAGGTTAACCAACCCAACAAAACAGATTCCAGCGAATCTGTGGTAATGCATCGTCGGCGCTGCAGAGCAGATGGACCGTCTTCCGTTTGTCTTTCCCTGTTCTATGACCCGGTAAGGATAAAACCCCGCCGCCTGGCCCCTGGCGAGCGGTTGCGTAAAGCGGTTCCCGTTCTAGCCCAGCTCACAACTGGGGCTTGAGTTCAACCGGTTTTTAGGGGCCGGAGCCGGTTCTTTGGCGGTGTGAAACCAAAGCCCTGGCGCTAGCTCCGAACCGGCCCGGAACGGGCTCCGATTTTGCGGCGGTGTGAAAGGGCGTGAATCCAGGTTCTTGAAGAAGACGGGTCTCAAAGCGAGATAGGAAACCAATCACAGGACGCGGAGGGACGGCAAGACGATGACGCCGTCTATGTGACACACCGAAGCGTGTTGTTGACGGATCCAAAATGGCGGCAGACGCGATACCTTTCGATTGCAGCCTTAGATAGTGTTCTAATTAGTTTAGAACGCAAGTTTATTTTGAAAAAAGAGCAACTTTCGGCGTTGAACTCTTTCATGACCAATTCGATTTGCAGGCCTTAGATAGTGTCTCTAATTAGTATGTAAGAACGCAAGTTTATTTTGAAAAAAGTAGCAACTTTCGGCGTTGAACTCTTTCATGACCAAGAAGGATGTCTTTGCCCTGCTACCAACAGGCTTTGATTGGCTATGAGCTACGTACAGACCCATTTGATAGACATTCGTAGCGCCCAATAAACGGCTCTGGGCAATCGTAAACCACGCCTCAAATACGAGAAAATGAATGTGTGGTTCCCAGGCCTCATCTCAATGTAGATTGAGATGAGGTCTGGCGTTAGCCAGGCTAGCAGGTGTGGGGGGGTTCCACCTCAACGCGGCCCCCAGTGAGGTCCTGAGGTGGTTGGAGTCAAGGAGCGCACCGAAACACACCTACACACACTCACCACAGGTATACACTCACCACACACACAACAACAACAACACACGACACACACCTACACACTCACCAGGTATACACACACACATGTACACATCAGGTATAAACTCACCAAACACAGAAAACCAAAAAAGCCTGTTCAATCGATCGCCATGACGAATCAACTGGGCACACACACTACACACAACACACACACACACACACACACACACACACATCAGGTATACACACACCCAACACACCTAACCACACACACACACAAGACCAAAAAAGCCTGCTCAATCGATCGCCATGACGAATCAACCGGTCCTCTGCGGAATCTTAAGTCGAACCCAAGTTTCTGAACATCGCTCTCCCGTGTACTGTGTGGTTCTCACTGGTCAAAGGTGTCTTTGTAATAAGTTTGAATTATAAGAAAAATATGCAATATCAATAACAAAGGCTACTTAGCAGCTCAGTTGGGGTGTGCGTGAGTCATCTCTCAAAGAGAAGAGACGGAAAACCCAAGGGACAGTGAGAGCATAATACAGACCATAATAATACACTCTATGAATTACAAAAGAGCCTCTAAAATCTCCTACGCGCATCCCTTCCGGAAGATTCTCTGTGAGCTAAAGGTTAGCGTTAGCACACTCTAAACATGTCAACATGTGGAGAATGAAGTTGATGTTGTTCTGCAATTGTAATGGACATTAATTATATTGGACAGTTTTATGTTCACAAGCATCAGGGTGTTCATGAAGGTCATTTCAAAGGTAGAAGTGAAATGAATAATAGAAACATTTTTATCTTTAAGCTGAATGAAGCTGAGTGAAACTTTTTCATGGGGGATTTTTGTCGATCTAAAGTTCTTTGAATTGTTCATAGCAGCAATGTGAATTAGGAATCGTTCCCTGTGTGCAAGACGTTGGTAAAAAAGCATTAACCAAACCCTTGACGAATGAAACAAATGTTTGTTTTCCATCCAAACTAAAGGACATCCTTTCTACAGCCTCTGAATGCCAAGTACAACTCTGAATGCTGTTGACATAAACGCAAAACGCTGTATTTAACGTGAACCGCCGGTGCATTAAAGTACAGGACAAACACAATCCGCCTCCAAAAGAAAAGAAAAGTGATTCCGCGCACATCAACACACCACGACAAGCCCAAAGCTCTGACATCGATTTTTTTCCCCCTTCTTTTCTTTCTTTCTTCTCCTGACACTTACAGGGTGAAAAAAAAAGGAAAAGGAAGTAAAAAAGGAAAAAGCCCAAAGCAACAGATTGCTGTTCTCTTTCCACGTGGACGGTCGGATGCCAGTTAACAAATCATCCTTCACACTCTATTGTTTACCATCTGCTGTCACTGCTGGAACCCAGACCAGTGTATGAAGCGCAGAGACAACAACAACAACAACAACAACAACAACAATAACAGCAGCCACCGCCTCCACCGCCTTCACAACAACAGCAACAACAACCACCATCACCTCCATCACCACCACCACCACCACCTCCACCCCCACAACAGCCACCGCCTCCATCACCACCACAACAACAACCACCACCACCACCACCACCACCACCACCTCCACCACCACCACCACCCCCACAACAGCCACCGCCTCCATCACCACCACCACCACAACAACAACAACAACCACCACCACCTCCACCACCAGCACCACCTCCACCCCCACAACAACAACAACAACAACCACCACCACCTCCACAATGACAACAACAGCCACTTCCTCCTCCACCTCCTCCACAAAGGCAACAACAGCCACCACCACCACCTCCTCCACCACCACCTCCTCCACCACCACCTCCACCACTACCACCTCCTCCACCACCACCAGAACCACCACCACCTCCACCACCACCACCTCCTCCACCACCTCCACAACAGCAGGGGGGATTCAAACCAACTGCCTTCCAACGCGTCCCAAACGCTCTGCATCGCAGATCGATCGGCGTCGGAGATTACCATCGCCCAATGGGGGGGCAGCGAGGGTGTGTGTGTGTGTCTGTGTGTGTGTGTGTGTGTGTGTCTGTGTGTGTCTGTGTGTGTGTGTGTGTGTGTGTGTGTGTGTGTGTGTGTGTGTGTGTGTGTGTGTGTGTGTGTGTGTGTGTGTGTGTGTGTGTGTGTGTGTCTGTGTGTGTGCGTCAGTGAGGCCGGCTGTTGTGTTCGCCATACATAGAGTCTACCAAGGTGGTGGTGAATAAAGAACATAAGGAAGATTAATGATGTCTTAACAGAGTCCACCCCGCGTCCCTCCGTCGTGATAACGCCGGCCCAGCCTTCGTGAAATATTCCACTCAAACACGCGACGAAGAGGAGGAGGAGGAGGAGGAGGAAGGAGCAGGATGAAGAGGAGGAGGAGAGGAGAGTGACCCTCCGAGACCTTGCTCAGTGTTCGCTGTTGTCGGCGGCGGCGGCGGCGGCAGTGATGCATGCTGGGACGTACCTGTTTCGCCCAAGGGGAGCCCAATTGGGAAAACGTAGCGCATGATGGATGGGAGATTAGAGAGACAAAGACACAGAACCAGGGGGACAGAAAGACTGGGCGACCCGCTGAGGGTGGATTAGCTCCTTTTTGTTTCTGGTTTGTTGAGTACGAGTCTGTACCCGGGCCATGCATTACCGTCCAGCAAACGGTAATGCATTGCAGTCCATAAAGGTCAACAGACACACACACACACACACACACACACACACACATGCACACACACACACACGCACAAACTAAATCAGACTTAAAAACACAATTTAATTTACGGGCCAGAAGGCAGTGTCTGGAATTGTTCCTTACGGACGGTGGTTGGTTCAGAAATATAGTAGCACACGCACAAACATGAAGACACAACAGGTGCGCACACACAATGCACACAAACACACGCACAATGCATGGGCACACACACACACATGCTCACACAAACGCACATGAAAACACACAACGCACACACGCAGAGATAGCGGGTGGGCACACAAAATGCACACACATACACGCACAAACACACACAAACCCACGCGCACACACAAACACACGCACACGAGCACACATTGCCCCCGAGCATTGCATTGATGAATGAGAGGTTTAGGATAAGCCTGATTTGAGATTCCTCAGATAGTTGTCAGCGTTTTGTGGTTAATCCTTTTCTCAAAACAACATCAGTGGGAGTCCACTGGAAGAGAGGGAAACAACGGCAGATCAATGGGGATTTGGTCTGGGATCGCGTGCTTCTTCCTCGTCCATCAGTCCCTCCAGAAAAATGTGGCGTTTTTTTGTGATTTGTTGCGGCCAAAAATCCTTGATTATGCGGCACGTTTTCTTAAAAAATACGATGGAATATGCGGCATATTTATGCAATTTTAAGCGATGAAATTGCGGGAGCTTGCAAAAATTGCAAGAACTTGCGAAAAATGCAGCTTTTCAATTACGTCACTTCGCAACGTTCCCATGGCAACAGGGGGAAATGGCTGCTCTTGTGTGAAGCAAACGCAACATGCTTCAACTTCCTGCTAAGATATATGTGACTTTTTTACAACGAAAATGCAGGGATTATGAAATCATACACGCCCTGCCAATTTTGCGCGGAAATCGGCAATTTATGCGCTGAAGGTGCAGCATATCTGAAAAAATGCGGCCCCCGCATGAATATGCAGACTTTGGCTGATTATGCGTCGAATTATGCGATCGCAAAATCGCGTTTTTCTGGAGGGACTGGTCAATGCACGAGGCACCTAGCGTCAGCCACGCTAGATGACTTGACTTTAAATACGATGGGGCCGTTCTCGGTTTATTTGGGGGGGTTTTTTGAGGGGAGGATTTTTTTTAGATTGGATTTCGTGTTAATTCTTCGTTCTTCATGACGTTGTCATTTGTAGAATCATCCCTTCTCTTCGCCGTATATTCTCGGAGATGCATTCAAACTTTGCGATTGACAAATAGCCGATAGCCATGCGTTCATTTTTGGCTTTCCTGTGTGTGTGTGTGTGTGTGTGTGTGTGTGTGTGTGTGTGTGTGTGTGTGTGTGTGTGTGTGTGTGTGTGTGTGTGTGTGTGTGTGTGTGTGTTCGGGGCGGGGGGGTGGATTGTATTGTTTATTTCTCGAGCCGTCTTCCTCAACTACCTTGTATTGAAATCGTTGAAAGCGCGTTCTTTCCCGCTCAATTCTGTCTCTATCTTTTAAAGTTTGTCTGGATAACGACCTCCATCTTTCCTTCCACCGTGGAGAAAATGTGTTCGATAGAATCGATCGATACAAAAGATTCTAAACATAACGAGGAGCCAAAGTATGAATCATGAAACACAATAAAGGAAAGCATCTTGTGTCTTCGTTTCTATTCTGCGAACATCTTTACTGTACAGGCAGCAAAAGGTTACCGTTTCTCCTTCTTCTGACAGAAAAGATAAAAAAGCGTCTGCTAAATGTAATTGTAAGAACAAACGACTTAAAAAAGGCCTCTCTCCTTCTCTCTCTCTGAACGCCAACGCTGTAACTGTCATTAGACAGCGACGATATGCGGGGGGGGGGGGGCTAACTTCACGCCTTGCCTGTGTTTCAGGGGAGGCAGAAACACCCAGAGAGAGAGAGAGAGAGAGAGAGAGAGAGAGAGAGAGAGAGAGAGAGAGAGAGAGAGAGAGAGAGAGAGGCGAGAGAGAGAGGCGAGAGAGAGCGAGAGCGAGAGCGAGAGAGAGAGAGAGAGAGAGAGAGAGAGAGAGTGAGAGAGAAAGAGAGAGAGAGAGAGAGAGCAGAGAGGCGAGAGAGAGAGAGAGAGAGAGAGAGAGAGCGAGAGAGAGAGAGAGAGAGAGAGAGAGAGAGAGAGAGAGTGTGATAAAAGTGGCGATGAGATGTGTCATAAATCTTTTCACAGCTTGTTACACCAGCCTCGCTTTTATTTTCTTTTCTCTTTCCTACAGTGAAGCAAAAAAAGAAGAAGTATAAAAAGTAGAAGTATAAAAAGCGTGCTGGCAGTCCCGTCAGCGTGGAGTCAGTTTACCGAGAAGATAAATAAATAGAAATAGTAAAAGTGACGGGGCCTGCGGGCAACGCCACCCTGTGTGAGCCCCAGCGTTGATGGCTTATCACGATGTCCTCCCAGAGGAAAATAGTTCCCTCTCCTTTAGGTTTGATTCTAATTGGAGGCTTTTAATAGAAGGAGTCCCACCTCTGGGGGGGAGGTCTCCACCGTGGGAGAGGTTCCAGTCCCACAAGCCTCCCACCCCTCCTCAGCGCTGGGTGACAGAGCCGACGCGCTCAGCCAACATGAGCTGTTCTTTATTCAAGTCAGCTGCTCTCTTTGCAGGTGGATGCTATTTCTTTTTTCCGACATCCGTTTGACAGCTGTTTTTAAAGTTTGCCGTCAAGATCTTGGAGCAGTCGAACTATAAGCATGTTGTGTTCTTTTTTTTTTTAATTCTTGGAGGAGCACTTTGAAAGTGATTCGCTTTGCTTACTTTAAACAAAGGG
>OLKM01000117.1:206749-211749 GCA_900291075.1 Melanogrammus aeglefinus | reverse complement strand
ATCAAAGTGCTTTCAATTTGTGTTTTAATTGTTATCCCTCGTTACGGCGCGGAGTGTGTGTGTGTGTGTTTTACACACGTCGGAATTCGGTTTTTATTTGGCAGCAAAAGGCGCAGAATGAAACCGAGGAATTCTTCGAGTTGTGAACATAGAAAGAGAACGGATGAAGCAGAATAAAACATAGGACAAGCCGGTGGAATTGAGGGTGGGGGGGGGGTGTTTGGGGGTGTTGGGGGGGGGGGGGGGTCTCACTTTGAAACAGCAGTCCCCCTTGCCGGAGAATATAGTTAAATAAGTACATGAAAAGGGTAAGAGGGTGTGGACATAGGCAAACATTCTTCTTGCGCCGGCACAGCGTACACTATGTGTGCATAGCCGTCAACGATGGATGATTTCAATAATGTAAATGGTATGATTTATATAGCGCTTTTCTACTAGCCAGTGGCCGCTCAAAACGCTTTTTAATATTAACTAACATTCACCAATTCATGCTCAAATTCACACAGGCTGTGTGAATGTGAACATGTTCGCAACCAGATAGCGTGAGCAAGGTTAGCACTATATCGCTCTAATGTCACTTACACTTCACACTTCAGTCACTTAGACTCCTCCGAATATATCAATGATGTTGAATAATGTATGGTTTCAATGGTGTCACTTACACTGCAGACTTCAGTCACACAGACTCCTTCTCAATGTATTAATAACGTATGGTTTTAATAATTTTGCATACACCGCACGCTTTAATGACCTAGGATCCGTGTAGGTCAACAATTTGTTGTTTCAATAATGTGGAATACACTGGACACAGTCAGCTAGGCACTTAAAGCTCACTGATGTATCATTTCAATAAAGTTGTACAATCCGTGGACAATATCTAGCTCAAGGGTCAACCTTTGGTTAGCGTTGTCATGTCCTTTCTGTTGTGCGCGTAGAAACACAACCTCTGTTGAATGATGTTGCGATCTTGTTTGTTCTGCTGCGTGACACACACCTCAACAGCCAACGACATGAACGAGAACTCAGGGGGTATTTCTTAGGCGTGACGTCAGCATAACACAACCGAGAGAGAGAGGGAGGGGGAGAGAGAGAGAGAGAGAGAGAGAGAGAGAGAGAGAGAGAGAGAGAGACAGAGAGAGAGAGAGAGAGAGAGAGAGAGAGCAGAGAGACAGAGAGAGACAGAGAGAGAGAGAGAGAGAGAGAGAGAGAGAGACAGAGACAGAGAGACAGAGAGAGAGAGAGAGAGAGAGAGAGAGAGAGAGAGAGAGAGAGAGAGAGAGAGAGAGAGAGAGACGAGAGAGAGAGAGAGAGAGAGAGAGAGAGAGAGAGAGAGAGAGAGAGAGAGAGAGAGAGAGAGAGAGAGAGAGAGCGAGAGAGAGAGACAAGAGACAGGAGAGACAGAGACAGAGACAGAGACGAGAGAGAGAAGAGAGAGAAGAGAGAGAGAGAGAGAGAGAGAGAGAGAGAGACGGAGAGAGAGAGAGAGGGACGGAGAGAGAGAGAGAGAGAGAGAGAGGGACGGAGAGAGAAAGAGAGAAGAGAGAGAAAGAGAGAAGAGAGAGACAGAGACAGAGACAGAGACAGAGACAGAGGGAGAGGGAGAGGGAGAGGGAGACAGAGAGAGACAGAGAGAGAGAGAGAGAGAAAGAGAGAGAAAGAGAGAGACGGAGAGAGAGAGAGAGAGAGAGAGAGAGAGAGAGAGAGAGAGAGAGAGAGAGAGGGAGGGAGAGAGAGAGAGAGAGAGGGAGAGTTAAAGAAAGGAAGAGCGAGTGCAGTGAGAACAATCCACACATGAAGGTCAAAAGCAAGGCATCTGGTGTCAAACCACGACAGATGCAGTCGTCATGGTAGCGAACCGTTGCCAGGGTGCAGAAGCAATTTCTGAGGGCTACGGTGAAGGTCACGGCCACCCACCATGCTAACATTTACAAGGCAGAGCGATCACAGTAGGGCGCAAACCCCCCCCCCCCCCCCCCCCCCGAGGAATATGACCCCGTACACGTGTTTGTGGGTGTCTTTGTTCAACGGTATTTCCATTCACCGAAGTCATGTCCCCTGAGGAGCGGGGGAGACGTTTGAGGTTTCCTGGTGATGCATTCTGGGAACAATCCCAGAATGCATCACTGAATGCAACACATCACGCAATCACAACTGGAGTTACGAAAAGCTCCGCACAACCAAACATGCTGAGGGATTTACAGACTGTATAACATTTACATTTAGGGCATTTAGCAGAAGCTTTTATCCAAAGCGACTTACAATAAGTATACTGTAATTGTATACCAACAAAGCAGGATTTAAATTCAAGAAAATAACTGAAACCAAACAAAGTGCACTTCAGCTGTTCAAACTGGTGACTTTAATTGATTTAATTGATGCTGATTAGGAGTATCCATCTTAATTAATTAAAAAAAAGTTGAGGGTGAAAATAAGTCGACGGTGAAGATTTTAATGTTTCTCTCCCCATCCTTGTGATGTGAAGTCAAGCGTGCTGCAATTACGCCAACAAAAAACGTGGCCAAACATAAATTCACCAAATAAATTCAAATTAATGTGTAATTACAAAAGCACACAGCCAGGTGCCCAATTATCATCTTCCTAAAATAAAAACACACAATAGCTGCTTTCTTGACAAGCCAATCGTCAAGCAAACAAGCCAAAAGAAAAAAGAAAATAATAAAGGAAGTACAATCAGTACCGAAGTGAAGGCAAAGAAAACTGGCACCCTGACGACAGAGAGAGAGAGAGAGAGAGAGAGAGAGAGAGAGAGAGAGAGAGAGGGAGAGAGGGAGAGAGGGAGAGAGAGGAGAGAGGAGAGGGAGAGAGGGAGAGGGAGACGGGAGAGAGAGGAGAGAGGGAGAGAGGACGAGTAAGAGAGAGAGAGAGAAGAGAGAGAACAGAGAGAGAGAGAGCGACAGAGACAGAGACAGAGACAGAGAGAGGGAGAGGGAGACAGAGAGACAGAGAGACAGAGAGACAGAGAGAGAGAGAGAGAAGAGAGAAGAGAGAGAGAGAGAGAGAGAGAGAGAGAGAGAGAGAGAGAGAGAGAGAGAGAGAGAGAGAGACAGAGAGAGAGACAGAGAGAGAGAGAGAGAAGAGAGAGAGAGAGAGAGAGAGAGAGAGAGAGAGAGAGAGAGAGAGAGAGAGAGAGAGAGAGAGAGAGAGAGAGAGAGAGACACACACACACATTTCAACAAGCAAGTCGGACCACTTCAAAAATCAAACAAATAAATACGTAAAATATTTCCGGTCAGAGCATTCTGACCGGCCTGCCGCTCCCCTTTCGTCGAGAGAGACCCTCATTTCCCTCCTCTCTGTGGGGACAGCGGCAGAACAACCGCCCGCCCCCCCGACCGCTGTCTCAGCCAATCAGATCCGTCGGAATATTCTGACACTCCAAGTGCTTAGTGAGCAATTAGCACTCCTCATGCTGCTAGCATGCTAACGTCAGCGCTAAGGGACATCGGGCTCTTTAATAAAAGTACAATATTCTGCGAGGGTGTTATTTTAATTATGTTTTGAGTTGTCCCCATGCCTTCTTGTCACCTATGGAAGTTTCCCCAGCGGTCGGCGCCAATAAATTGGTACACTTTGTGATAAAAACGTTTGCGTTACACTTCCGCTGTGTGAGAGTTGGTCTTCACATGTGATGGTTGAATAACCTTCTCCTCTACCACTTTTCTTTGTCTGACATTGACTCTTTTTCCCAGGGTGCATTAGTATTTCAGGGTGGATTTACTGGGGCACAGAGAAGCGCTCCAACGCGGCTATTGTTTTGCAGTTACAGTTCTGTATACACTTACCTGGGCATACATCCTGTTAAAATTCCAGCCCGGTTTGTCCTTCCGTCTTTGATATCCAAGGGTAGTTGACAGCCTCGCTTCTGCTATGAAAACAAAACAGACAGCAGCACACAAACAGTGCCACATTTTGTTATATTCAACTTTCATCGTTTTCCTGGGGTTGAGGTATGTCTCAAGTTCAAGGTTACTTTGAGGAAAATCTGTGTGTGCACGTGTACGACTGTATGCGTATATCTGTGAATGCGTGCGTGTGTGTGTGTGTGTGTGTGTGTGTGTGTGTGTGTGTGTGTGTGTGTGTGTGTGTGTGTGTGTGTGTGTGTGTGTGTGTGTGTGTGTGTGTGTGTGTGTACACGTATCTGTAATCATTGCAGTGGAGTCACTCTGGATTAAAGCCTCTCCTAAATGATTAAATGTACATAATGCATGTAATCACCAGATGCTCTGTGAAGCCACCAGACTTACGTCACTTGGCATCCGGTCAGGAGCTTTTTATTGTACATTTTAAATGTTCAAACTTTCAAAAAGACCTCCACTAAAATATCTAACAAAAAATATAAAATAAATTAGAACAAATATAAAATCAACCTTATTAGGTTTATTTATTTGTTATATTATTTATAAAACATTTATCAAATCCTTAAAAGGGGTATAGCCACAGCCGGAGAATCAAGCAAATCCCAATCGAACAGTTAGCATATATTTGACCTTGGACGCTAATGCTGGAATTCCCCTCCGTGTGATTGGTCCCCAGGATGTCAGGTGTGACGTTGGCCCAGAGCCAGAGAGTGAGCTCTACTCACACGTAGGAGACAGAGCCGGTTCAGAACAAACACACAAGCGTGAACGACTCAAACGGCAATCTGCAAAAAACCAACGTGTTCGCCCCGGACCCACAAACAACATCAACGGTTGAGTCATTTAGGTAAGCTTTACTCCAAGTGGAGGGGCGGAGACTTCTGAAGGTTGGGAACCCCAAGGTTGCTGGTTCGATCCCCGGCTCCTCCTAGCCGAGCGTGGAGGTGTCCCTGAGCGAGACGCCTCACCCTGACTGCTCCCCGACGAGCCGGCTGTCACCCTGCGTGGTTGACCCCGCCATCGGTGTGTGAATGTGTGTGTACATAAACCGCCGTCAGTTGCATTGGACAAAAGCATCTGCTAAATGCTCTTGATGGAAATGCGATTTCGGGACAGACATTC
>OLKM01000117.1:189249-201749 GCA_900291075.1 Melanogrammus aeglefinus | reverse complement strand
TTTCCTATTGGCTGACACTGATTTTGGAGCGCATCATATGTATATATATATATATATTTGGAAAAGGTTATGTTGTAGGTTTAGAGGATAAGTGTGATAAGGTAAATGTCAAAGTTTAGGGTTATTAACTAACTAACCCTATTTGATGTCAAAGGTAAACAAACTATCATGCTGTCCTCAGGTATGGTAAATATTCCCTTCAAATATCTTGTGCAAGCCACAGCTTATGTGAATCCACAAACAAAAAAAAATGGTTAAACCCCAGAAGGAATGCGCATAAAGTATCGGGAAACAGGTGTGCAGTTGAATACAGAAAATATGTAAAATATATAACAAGGACAAACCCCATTCAATTATAGATTTTTGCACCTGTGTGTCTCACTGTCCTTCTAACTGACAAACACCCTCTCGAGATGCTGTCTGCAAGCCCATCTCCGCAGAAGACTCATACAAACCCACGCCAACAAAGCCAGCAGTCGCCCAGGACAGCGGTGTGTGTTTATCGCAGCGGGTTACGGCGGAACCTTGACCTCCTCTCCACCGATATATATACCACCGCAAAACGGAGACATCTGTGGTCACCCGGACGAGCGACCTAGCGTAGCATCCGCGCGACTGACAGCCTAGCATAAATCACCGGCCGCCTGTGTGGACCGTGGGTCGCTGGGCCAGGGCGGTCACGGTGGACCCAGCGCTAGCTTAGACAACCCCGTGCCCGGGTCAGGATCAGGGGCTGGCTACAGCAGGCCTGTAGCCAGCTGTGAGGTCCCTGTGGTACGGACCTCCGAATCGTTTGTAGGGATAAAAACATTTTTTTCGAACCGAACTACAACTGTATACACAGTAGGGCTGTGCAATTAATCGAATTTCGATCGCGATATCGATTTTGGGGTCAAACGATCTCCAAACTCGTATAATCGAGTTGAAACGATTAATTTGACGATGATGATTATGACGTAGAAACACGTATAAGTATCCAAAATAAAACCTTTTTCGTGTGTAAGTGTACTGTCTGCCACAACATTCTGAATCTAACATTTGATTTTTATAAAAACATTTCATGAATACAATATAAGAGACGCGCAATATAAGACGCGTGCTGCATCAGGAAGTATGCCGTTGGCAGGAGGCGGGACATGCCAGTGAACCGCCAATCAGCAGCATCGGTCTACGCTGCTGATTGGCGGCTCACTGGCATATCCCGCCTCCTGCCAACGGCATACTTCCTGATGCAGCACGCCTGTTTGATTGTACTCCCTCTCGCCGCGTTGAATGCTTTCGCATGCGCGTCTCTTATATTGTATTCATGAAATGTTTTTATAAAAATCAAATGTTAGATTCAGAATGTTGTGGCAGACAGTACACTTACACACGAAAAAGGTTTTATTTTGGATACTTATACGTGTTTCTGTGTGATATTTGATGGTCTTAGTATATATATTTTATTCATGAAATGTTTTATAAAAATCAAATGTTATATTCAGAATGTTGTGGAAGTGCACTCAAACACAAAGAAAGTTAATTTTGGATACTTATACGTGTTTCTGTGTGATATTTGATGGTCTTAGTATATATATTTTATTAATGAAATGTTTTATAAAAATCAAATGTTATATTCAGAATGTTGTGGCAGTGCACTTAAACAAGAAGAAAGTTAATTTTGGATACTTATACGTGTTTCTATGTCATAATTGATTGTGTCAATAAATGCATGTTTTCAAACTCAAAAATAATCGTTTGAATAATCGTGATATCAATATTGACCAAAATAATCGTGATTATGATTTTTCCCATAATCGAGCAGCCCTAATACACAGTGAACTTCTCTGATATGAATAAATGCTTGATTCGGTTGAGATTTGTGTACTTTGTGTCCGCTGTGTGTGACATCTGTCGGTTCCCCCCCCACCCCCAATGCCACTCACTCCACCACCACCACCACCACCATCACCACCACCACCACCACCGTCATCGCCCCCCCCCCACACCCACACTCAGGGCTCTGGTAGGGGGGGCAGATGTATAGCATGTGGCAGCCCTGCTAACAGTCACGGCCGTGGACGGGACCTTCCGTGTCTCTTTTGTCATGTGACAGACATTGCTCGCGGGTCTCGTTAGCGAGGAAAGCCTTTTGATTGGACGGAGAAGCGACAGTATGTTGCACACGTCTATTTATATACATTCAACTCTGACGTTAATCCTGTGATGTGATATGGATGCTTAGGTTATTAAAATATATCAATGTAAACATAGCTACCATGCAGATTGTAGCTATGTTGGGCTCAAGGTTCTGGACAGTAAAGACTGATCCTCTTAAAGAAGGTGCTGATTATTTTTCATATCTACTGTAGTGTGTTCTATTGTATTACATTTGATCATATTCTAGTGTATCACAGTGGGCTTGAATGTATATTCTATTCTTGTGTATTACAGTGTCTTCCACTGTATTCTACTACAGTGCATTACTCTGCAGGCCAGTGGATTCTATTCACCCTATTCTAATATATCCTATTAGTGTATCACAGTGTGCTCACAGTGCGTATTACAGTATAACCCAGTGTATTATATTGTAGTGTATTACAGTATGATCCAGTGTATTATATTGTAGTGTATTACAGTATGATCCAGTGTATTATATTGTAGTGTATCACAGTATAATCCAGTGTATTATATTGTAGTGTATTACAGTATGATCCAGTGTATTATATTGTAGTGTATTACAGTATGATCCAGTGTATTATATTGTAGTGTTTAACAGTATGATCCAGTGTATTATATTGTAGTGTATCCACAGTATGAATCCAGTGTATTTATATTGTAGTGTATTACAGTATGATCCAGTGTATTATATTGTAGTGTATTACAGTATGATCCAGTGTATTATATTGTAGTGTATTACAGTATGATCCAGTGTATTATATTGTAGTGTATTACAGTATGATCCAGTGTATTATATTGTAGTGTATTACAGTATGATCCAGTGTATTATATTGTAGTGTATCACAGTATGATCCAGTGTATTATATTGTAGTGTATTACAGTATGATCCAGTGTATTATATTGTAGTGTATTACAGTATGATCCAGTGTATTATATTGTAGTGTATTACAGTATGATCCAGTGTATTATATTGTAGTGTATTACAGTATGATCCAGTGTATTATATTGTAGTGTATTACAGTATGATCCAGTGTATTATATTGTAGTGTATTACAGTATGATCCAGTGTATTATATTGTAGTGTATTACAGTATGATCCAGTGTATTATATTGTAGTGTATTACAGTATGATCCAGTGTATTATATTGTAGTGTATTACAGTATGATCCAGTGTATCATACTGTAGTGTATTACAGTATGATCCAGTGTATTATATTGTAGTGTAATTACAGTATGATCCAGTGTATTATATTGTAGTGTATTACAGTATGATCCAGTGTATTATATTGTAGTGTATTACAGTATGATCCAGTGTATTATATTGTAGTGTATTACAGTATGATCCAGTGTATTATATTGTAGTGTATCACAGTATGATCCAGTGTATTATATTGTAGTGTTTAACAGTATGATCCAGTGTATCATACTGTAGTGTATTACAGTATGATCCAGTGTATTATATTGGTATACTGTATATAGGTGGGGGTGACGATGTGGCCGAGGGAGGGGGTGGTGGTGGAGGTGGTGGAGGTGGGTGGGGGTAACATACAGTCAATTCCCCTGCAGGGGTCTCAGCCATAGCTCAGGGACCACAAGCAACACACTCCCTGTGTCCGTCACATGACAGTGACAACCAAGATGTTGACAAGCTACAGGATCGCCATTCCCCCTAGAGTCACGTGACCACACTATCCAGTCACATATAGATGCTGTCACATTTTACACAACAGATGTATATTACATACATACATACAGGTATACATTGATATTTACATTAAGGGCATTTAGCAGACACTTTTATCCAAAGCGATTTACAATAAGTACATTTGTCATAAGAAAAGAGAAACAACAATATATCTCTGTGGGTACATTAAGGATGTTCATAGAACCAAGTGCCAAGCACTAACTATCACTAGGTTAACCCGGGTGTATATAAACCTGTACGTCTGTGGAAGGACGCCGACGACCTGAGTGGAGAACAAACATACGATAACGAGAAACAACTAATTAACATGAGTGAGAAAATGAGCACAGATTAGATTCAAGTCAGAGGAACGAAACGGAGGGGCCTGGAAGACAGAACCGTCTACGGCACCGTTATAGCGTCTGGGGGAACCGAGACGGCAAGATGGACGCTTCTAGGGGACTGGGGCGGTGGCGTGGTGCACCACCACGCAGGTGGAGCAAAGAAAGAGGAAAACGCTGCAGGAACTCCGTCTCTGTCAGCACCCCCGGTCAGACACAGCTGGAACACATCCATCGTCTTCCGTGTACAAAGGGAAGACATGGTAGGTTTTTTTTTTCTGCGTGTCCAACGATGTACCACGGATTCAGTTTGTGTTGTGTATGTTTTAATCATTATAAAACTCTCAGAGGACTACAGCTGAATTCCATGACTAGATTATACATTGGGGAAGCCAGTACAATGGGACCACTTTGAATGTGTCAGAAAAGACAAAACGGTGTAATTTGGATTTATGGCCAGCATTAGACCTTATAATTCCCGGGCGTAGGCGATCTGTTTGTCGAGTCAACGCTCCAGTAGCTGTCATCTGACCCAGCATTGTTCTACAACAACAACACTGGTCAAAACAGGGGGTTCTGATTGATCAGTCGTTCATCACCCAATCACTGATTTATCAGCCAATTTGTTAATAATCCTCATTCACCGTATTGTTTGTCATGTATATTTACTTCACGCTTTAATCTAATTGTGTTGGCATTTCTCACCAATCATTTCTGATTCCTCTCCAACGTCACCTTTTTCTTAGAGCTAGACTCACTCTTATCATGCAAGTATTTTATTATTTTATCTAAACATTTATTTAAATTATTGTGCATATGAAAATAAACACTTTGAATTGAATTGAATTGAATTAAAAGTATCCTCAACATCAATCCTTTATGCCCCTTCTCTCCGTACTCTTGAGCTCCTTGTAATCCACAACCCCATGGATGAATGCCAGCTTCTACGCTATGCTGAGAAGAAAACAAGAAAAATGATATGTGGGCCGCAAATAGCTCCTTCCACTACAGACAATGGAAGTCCTGTCGAGCTCAACTGGCATTAACACTGCCATGGTTAACAGACTTCAAGATTCAAGATGGTTTTATCGTCATATGCACAACATTTACAGAGCAGTCGCTGGCAGTGAAGTTCTTTAGTCTTATCCCTGTGTATATTGATACACAGGGAGACTTCCCTCAGAGAGAACTATGCTAACAATGTATGGAGAAGGAGAACTGTAAGGCCCTCTGGATACAAGCTACCACTAAATGGCATATATTAATACACATTATTCAAGAGTACTTATTCTGCAGTCTTCTCCATCTTCATCGCATTACGAGTGATGAACAAGTACTTCAAAATACCCAAAGGATCTCTTTATGTGCGGCGTTCACAGCTAATGTCGGGAAGCCAACGGTGGCTAACTGTCTTTTCCCGCCTTTTTTACTTTCCCTCCGATTTCACGCTGCCTGGTTATTCACTTTTACTTTAGCCCCTCAACTACAGCCGGTGGCAGCCCCAGCTAACATCTGCGTTAAGATTAATAATAACGCTTCTGCCAATCAAAATCAAAGCCGTGACGGCGGTGGGGCCGACCGTCCTCCAGAGAGCCTACTTATTTATTAATTTTCAGAGTAAAAGCGTGTCAACGTCGGCCGGTGCTTCATTGGAATTCTAAGTCAAACTCAAAAACGTTTTGTGAGGCTCTCAACCTCTCTTCCATAAATGGAGACTAAAAAAACCCGCTCTCTCGCTGTGCCTGTCTCTCCGAGTGATCAGTGACATTTAAAAAGGACGATGTGTTTACAAGGTGACTGCGCAAAGTTTAGCATTCCTGCCATTTCTTATTTTAGGCTTTTCAACAAGGCTAACTTGTCCCCTGCATACTCATGTAGTGTCAGGTGAGGAGTGGAAGGGCAAGGCTTACCATTCCGTCGTTAAGCTATCCATCATGTAACTCATTACAGGGAACACTTCGCGGTCGAAGGCATAATATTTACATTAATATTTCAACACACTCTCTCGACATTCAGGCCGTTTACCACGAGTACAACTTATACATCGCCCCTTTGAATAATGAGTACAATGAGACACATTCTGTATTAATAAGGGGGATGTAAAGGAGGATTTAATCTCTCAAGACGAGCAGAACCTGCTGTAGCACAGCGCTTTGATATTCCAAACCAGGGTTTGGACAAAGTTGAAAAGCATCAACAAAACTTTTGTTCCTCTGGACCAAATTAGCGCTCAGCATGAGGCCAGCCTCTCAGTAGTTAACATGGACGGCTTCCGGTTCATACAAATGAGCCGCACCCAGGTTGGTGTTGACCTCCGGGGCAGAGCTCGTTCTCAAATGAACACTGGGAGTGATGGGGAACATGTATAATAAACTGCAATCCGCAACCTCAAGTCAAACTCATTATTATTCCCCGCCATCAGACTCCCTTGCAGTTCACATTCGGGGAAATTAATCAGCTCTAGTGAGCAGGCTGTTTACCGGGGTACCCTTAATGAAGCGCCAGCAGATAAGGGGGCGTGGGTGGACACTGATTGGGCTTTGACCCCTAGAACCGGAGACTCCGAAGTCCACAAGGACTCACAAATCACTTGAGGTAGGACAAGCAAGAACAACGTCGACAACCCAAAGGGAACGCAGGCATTTGGAAGTTCATCGTCTGATCTACGTAAAAAGGACGTGTGGCAGATTGGGGGAGGCGTTATGGTGTTTCACTCCCAGCCGAAAGGTTGTAGGTTTGATTCCCTAAACGTCCACAGTATCACCTGTAGGCACCGGTATGCTAGAGCAAGACGTCTAGGCAGTGGCGGATCGAGGTGGTAATTGGCCCTATTTGTTTGAGGCCCTCTTACTGATCATGCAGAAAAAAAACGTTATTTAGGGCCTCATATCAAAAGCATTGAGACAACCTTAATTACAACAGCACTGCTCCAGAAACTATCAGCTGCTTTTTAAATAATTATTATTTCGGCCAATAGGGTTGAAGCCTTTTTTATTTTTATTTTAAGAACAATTTAATTTTGATAATCCTGGGTCCCTTGCAGACCTGGGCAAGGGACCAAGCCTATAGGCAAACCTGTGCGTTAATCTGCGTCTGAGCCTAGCCCCGATATCTGCTCCTTAAAGACCTGTATCTGAAATCACTGTAAGCTTTGGATGAACGGTTTCTCTTGCTCAAAAAGCACAGACATAAGGAGCATGAGGATGTATAGCAGGGGAGCGCGGTGGAAGTGCCATAAGCATGTAGCCTGCACGTATCCAGGCGGCAAACCACCGGCTAAACCGACCGTAAAAGAAAGGAACAGCAGTGAATCTCCTGGGATTTCAGCTCAAGTATATTTGACCACGGCGCTGTTCATTACACCCTCTGTGGTTTCTGTACAGACTGTGGCTGCCCCCCTGACACACAGATACCGAATCGCCGCAAGAGAGAATAAAAACAAAAAAAAAAGATGTACCACGCTCTTGTGATCTTGTTACTTCACTTTCTCTGTGTTTTGGTTTAGAACGGTTGTGTTCAAAGCGTGGGTCAGGACCATTAAGTGGGTTGAAGGAAGGGGCGCGATAAGGTTTGCAGTACCCCTGGTTCGGAGAGTGCTGAGTAAGAGGCTTTTTTCCCATTCCCAGCAGCTACCTCCTCCTCCGCCTCCTCCTCCTCCTGCGAGGAGACCCAGAGATATACAGTATCTGGTTTGTTTTGTAGTCTTTAGATTTTGCTCATCGTTTGTACTGTTAAACATAAAGCCAGAGCGGGGTGAGGAGTAATACATTTGATGTTCATGGGTCTCATTTAATACAGATTTCTCCCTCTCTCTCTCTCTGCTATACAGGCTAGCATGGTACAAAGGTATAAAGCAATGTTCTCTTGCTTTAAATCCTAATTCAGACAGATCACAAACAAAAGCCAATAAACAAGTGAGCGAGGTTATGCTGTGTTTGGTTTTAGCGTGTGTACTGATGACTCAGCCCTGAACTGGGTAGCTGGTTTAATTAGCGTGTTTAGGAGCTAGCCGTGTAATGGAGGATTGTACTCCAGAGAATTCGGGCAAACAATGAATAGAAAACATGGTTCAAACCTAGTTTAATTAGGTAATAACACATTTATTTAAAAACAGTCTTTTAAGGAGCCTATTCCCATCATGGTTTACATTCCCATCTGCTGCGTCATTCTTATTATCATTGCCGGTTAGCATAAAATTAGCTTAACCATGCTAATTATCATTAGCGGTTAGCACTATAGCGCACAGAGTGCTTTGCTTCAGGCTGAAGGCCTTTTCATTTTATTTAAGACGAGTCACTCATTTGTTATTCTGTTATTCCATTCAATGATAACCAGAAGAAAGAGGAAAGATGCGCGCGCGACACACACACACACACACACACACACACCACACACACACACACACACACACACACACACACACACACACACACACACACACACACACCCATTTCCATTTCATGTTGCTTTGTCTATTTTTTCCCTCCAAAAGCACTTGAGTAGTTTGGATAATAGAACGTCGCACAACATACTAATAACCAGCAATAAAGACTTGATGGATGGATGGAGAGTTAGATGGAAAGAAAATGGATGGTATTTATAACAAAATAAATCGATAGCGGTGGAAACTGGAATGAACATGATTGAGATCAAAATAATTCCATGAACGTGGGCTTGAAGACTTTGCTCCTAGTTTTCGTTTATATATATTCAACTGCGTCAATAGTGGGAGGATTAAGAGATACGGTAACGTTTGAGCACACACCGAATACAAAATACAGGATATCGCTTTTTATTTCTTGACAGAATCATTGATGAGGAATTCCAGAAAAACTACTGTTCCCAAATGGAGTTAAAAGCTGGGAACTCTGAGAGAAGTAAGACTCCAGGAAAACCTGAAATTCCCTGGAAATTGATTATATGCTGCGTAACCACACCAGAGAACCGCACCGTCCGAGGGGTGGATCCCGACGGAACGATCCACACAAACCCAACCAGACGTCAGCGGGTTTCAATGGGGGGGGTTAATAGCAAAAACCACAAAGGAAGAATTCCGAGGTCAAACTAATCACAGGGCTTAAGACTCTCCGGGAACACGACGACATTGATTTCTACACCATTTCCTTTTCCCCCCCTTTTTCTTCAATGAATCATCAAACCCGCCACGCTAACACAGCTGAATTACTCCTCAATTACTCCATGGATCCAATCTGTTGTTCACGTGGAGAAGAAAAAAAAGGACCAAACAGACTAATGGACCCAAAGCATCGTTCACAGCATAGTCATGCAACTTCTTTTACAAGTGTATGTATTGTAAGTCGCTTTGGATAAAAGCGTCTGCTAAATGCCTTAAATGTAAACGTGAATGCGGCTAATAAACTCTCCGTCTAAACGTAGCCATCTACGCTGATAGCCGGCCCTATAAGCGGAATGTTAGTTATTAATATTATAATTTATGCACCACCAGGAGCAGGATATAGGCTTCTGCTGCTTGGCATATGCAACGTGAGACCTGGGGACAGTACCGACACACTGGGGCCAGTTCAGGGATGGAGCGGAACCTTCCAGAACTATCCTCCATTTTGTATTATTAGGGGGGGGGGGGGGGGCGGCGAGGGCGGGGCAGAGGGGGGGGGGGAAGTGTCGTTGTGGATAATGGAATCATCGGCCCCCTTGCCTCCAAACCTATCCCAGAATGGGGCTGTCACAGTCTTCTGCCAACCACCCCCCCACCCCAACATGACCATAACACAAACACACACATACACGCTCATTCAGACACAAATGCATGCAAAAAAATGCTTGCCAAAAAATCTAAGACGCAGGCACCACACACGTTTGCACACAAACAGGTTAGTGGGCACACATGTACACAATATGCTCGCAAACACGGGCTGCTTGAGCAAACACAAGTCAGAGCGCTGACCCACACACACACAAACACACACACACACACACACACACACTCAACCGTGAACTCATGCAGTGCTCTTGATGGAACGTTCCCGTGTGAAACACACACACACACACACACACACACACACACACACACACACACACACACACACACACACACACACACACACACACACACACACACACACACACACACACACACACACACACACACGCTTTATGAATACATGCTCCATGAATATCAACAACCTATTTTTCCGCGCAGTCGCCGACACTTAATCTGAAAGAACTTTGTTTTTGCATTTAAAAAGCCACTTTGCTTTAAGTGGTGTCTCAAAAGTATCTCCAAAATAACGCATAATTTGTAAACACGAAAATATATACGCACACGGCCATCAACCGGTTCGAGGGTTGCTTATTAAATATCCACACCATACAGGTACATATATTCCTCAAGAGACCTCAGAGTTGACCTATTGTTGTTCATAATTAAAAACAACAACAAAAATCACTTTAGTAAGGCTGTTTTGCAGTCTGCATAGCAGGAACAGGGAACGGTTGACAGCAAAATAGCAATGTGTCACTTTATTTTGTCCTCTACTGCTCCAGCCGGTCTGTGCATACCAACCAGCGTTTCGTGGAGTCTCGCCCGGCAGTTCGAATGGATTTGTGTCAACGGCTCCTGCTGCTGGCTCGCTGGAACAGCAGCGCACATTTCAATTAAATGTAAAAATATTCACCGGCCATAATAACAACACCATCACATATGAGGGAGAGGAGGGAGAGGGAGGGGGAGAGGGGGGAGTGAACTGGAGAGGGAGAGATGGAAATAAGGAGAGGGGGAGAACGAGAGAGTGGGAGGGAGTGAAAGAAAGAGAGACAGAAACAGAGAGAGTGAGAGGCAAAGAGAGTGAGAGAAAGTGAAAGAAAGAGAGGACGGAAACAGAGAGAGAGGCAAAGAGAGAGAAAGTGAAAGAAAGAGAGAGACGGAAACAGAGAGAGAGTGGCAAAGAGAGAGAGAACGTGAAAGAAAGAGAGAGACAGAAACAGAGAGAGAAAAAGAGAGAGAGAGAAAGTGAAAGAAAGACAGAGACAGAAACAGAGAGAGTGAGAGGCAAAGGGTGGAAGAGAGAGAAAGACGAAGGAAAGAGAGAGAGAGGGAGGGAGTGGGAGATCGAGAGGGGTGGGGAAGAGAGGAATCAGAAGAGAGAGAGAGAGAGTGAGCTGTAATAGTTGTTTTCTAAAAAGGCTTCTTACTTTAGTCAGACAATACAGCGGTGGTGGTGTTTATTAAACACCGCCTCAGACTGGCCGTTGCGCTCGTGCGGTGCAAGGCCAAATGCGGCCTGTGTTTTGTGAAGGCCAAAGCGTGGTTTAGCGGTCCGTTATTTGTCCTGACGTCTGTGGCCCTGATTCAGCCAACAACGAAACAATGCAAACCTCCATCAATCAATGCAACAAGAAACGCAATTCAGCACCGTCTCCTGATCAATAACAAGTGGTCGTTCGTGGCTCAGTGAACAAAGGCAGTAAGCGGTATTTGAACCAAGATTGTGCTTGGGCTCCATTAGCTTGATATTACGGTGTGCGACTAGCTTAGCTGAAATCGTTACTGTACGGTACGACAAACTGCCATAGTTTGTCGTATCGCTGTGTTGTTTGAAGTTGGAACTCATTCAGTGTTTGTTTATTCTATTTTGTTTGTCTCATTCAGTTTATTCTTTCTTATTTGGCCGTCGTGGACGTTGAGCATGACTTTAGCGCGATGTGAGCATGATGAAAGCATCTTTTTTTCCCCTCTTCATTCTCTCTCTGACCTCTTTTGCACATTTTATACATTTAGCAGACGCTTTTATCCAAAGCGACTCAACGCGGTTAATGCACCCATTCACACGACGCCGGTGGACTCAACCATGCGAGGAGACAGCCAGCACGTCGGGGAGCAGTCAGGGTGGGTCGTCTCGCTCAGGGACACCTCGACACTCGGCTGGGAGGAGCCGGGGATCGAACCGGCAACCTTCAGGTTACCAGCCAACCCGCTCTACCGCCAGAGCTTGGCAGTGTCCTCCCACTCATCCAGTGGTCGGTTCACTGCCGCTCCCGCTCCAAAAGTAGTTAACCTCTGACCTTTCCTCCACCTGTGCCGGTGAAGGACTACAGCAGCACTCCACGCCTCCGTCCCATCCATGAGCCGCGGGCCTCCTCGTGTCCTCCCTGGAGAGTAATCAAGGGCGTCCCCAGCGCTCTTTATTCCTCCTCTTCTCCCCGCTCTGAGCGAGTAGATCAGACCTATTGCGGTGAATGTCAAGGATAAGGAAGGATATTAATTTCTTCATTTGGATGAAAGTCCTCGACTTTAATCTCTCTCTCTCTCTCTCTCTCTCTCTCTCTCTCTCTCT
>OLKM01000117.1:176749-186749 GCA_900291075.1 Melanogrammus aeglefinus | reverse complement strand
GACGATGTCCAAAATGAAATGGCAATGAAACGTACCGTACCGACCCAATAGCTCTGACCCCCACCCACCCAATAGCTCTGACCCCCACTAAAAGGGTCAGACCCCCATCCATACAAAAGGTCTGACCCCCACCCATGGGCGAGAGGGTTAGGGGGTGGGTTGGTGAACAGGCTTGACCTGACGGTATATCAAAACAACCACTTACATGTGTAAATGTCGGGGTGGGGGTGGTACTGCACGGGGATCCGGGACAAACGGCCCATGGATATCATGAAGCAACTGTGGGATTAAGACCCTTAAGAGCCGCGCCCCTCCTGGCCAAGATTACACCGAGAGCATGGACAGCGGGAAAGAGAACGCCATCGCTCTCCCTTCAAACCCTCGAGTTACTCTAAATGCAAATGCCTTGATACATATTCCCACGTCGGAGGGAAAAAAGGCCGGTTTTTTGTTTCCGAGATACCGTCGGATACGAGACAAGGCCGATAACACATCGCAAACGTACACTATTTGTACGAGCCTCTAAACACCCCCACTCGTCGGTCGATAGCGGACTCGGAAATTAATAAAACCCCTCCTTTGAGGACCGCACAGACTCCTAACAACCCCCCCCCCCCAGTACACACACACACACACACACACACACACACACACACACACACACACACACACACACACACACACACACACACACACACACACACACACACACACACACCTATTAAAACGAATACAGCCCCCCCATAATAGACCCCCATTCAAAGATGAGATTCAATTTACTCGTGATTAGAAATCGAAGACCCCTTTTCAGCCAAACACGAGCAGCCCCCCACGATAAACGAGGATGGGTCCGCCGTATTGACCGACCCGGAGGAATACACAACGGAAGAAAACCAGCGTAGACCCCCCACGGACATCCCTTCAATCCTCCTCCACCACCACCACCACCACCACCACCACCCCACACCACCCCCACCCCCCCCCCCCCCCCCTCCCCCCCCCCCCCCCCCTGTGAAAATACCGAATGTATTCCTTACAGCAGCGTCGGGGTGACATGAGGTGCACTATTTATATTTACGGTTAAGTACAAAGCCGACGGCTGCTCTTGAAGAAGACGAGTAGCGGAACGTGTTCTGCGTTTTTCGCTCCTTCCTCTCCTTCCTGTTTACACGTGTACTCTGCCTTCACCGCTTCCTGTGAGACGCCCACTGGGGATTATTCCCCTTCTGAGGAACGAAACAGGATAAGGGAAATAAACGATGGGAAGGAATACAGAGAGTACCGATGCACGGCTTCCTTTAAAGACACCGCTGGCTGATTTGTGGTGCAGATAACCATCAGGCCTTCTCTTGGGGGGGTCATTTCTTCAATTTCCATAAACCATCTGCCAAACATCAGCGTGCTGCGACTCGACTTCAAGAAATCGCTCCAACGTCCGCTCACGCGTTCAGCATTTAAAACTGTAAGCGGAAAAAGAAAAAAAAAAAACTGCCATTTTGTAAGGTGTGCGTTTCTCTGCTGACCCGTCTCTGACCAGTCGAGGAGAGTTGGCCTGTTGTCCTGGCCGGGGACCGGCGCGGCGAGGGGAGATTAGATGTGTTGAGGGTACTTTTAGCACCCTGGCATTAAGAGCCAAGGCCCCATCCGTTCCGGGTGGGGTGGACAACGTTGAAAACCTGGCCCACATCCAGCGCCACCTGTCTGTCCGTCTGCCCGTCTATCTGCGTCTCGGGAGCAGACATTACCATCAGGGTGGGGGACGAGGCAGTGATTCTCCCCAAAAAGCTCAGACTTGTCTCCCCCCCCCCCCCCCCCCCCCCCCCCCCCACTGTAAATCTCCTCTTTCTTCAACCAGGAAGCAATAATTGGAAGCCCTGTGACCGGTAATGGAGGTGTGTGACCTCTGCAGGGGAAGACATCTCTCCCGCACACACACACACACACACACACACACACACACACACACACACACACACACACACACACACACACACACACACACACACACACACACACACACACACACACACACACACACACACACACAGACCCCATCCCAAACCCGAAGCCTGTCTGTAGTGAGGATGGACACGATGCAGAGCACACCTACAGATGGATGTATGTGTGTGTGTGTGTATGTCGTTGTGTGTGTCGGTTAGTGTGTGTACGTGTGTCAGTTATTGTGTGCATGTGTGTCGGTGTGTGTGTGCGTGTGTGTGTGTGTGTGTGTGTCGGCGTGTGTGTGTCGGCATGTGTGTGTGTGTGTGTGTGTGTGTGTGTGTGTGTGTGTGTGTGTGTCGGTGTGTGTGTGTGTGTGTCGGGGGGGGGGGGTAGATTTATAATTGGACTAATTACCTCAGGGTGTCTTTTGAATGACATAATGGTGATGGAGCGAGAGCCCTGACCCCTCTGGTGAAGGGGAGCTCCCTCCACACAGAAGACTTCAACACCTGAAGAGAAGGTGGACACAAAGAGATGCTGTCGGGGGAAAGAAATAAACATGGGAGGAAGGTAGTTAATGCGATTTTATTTTCCGTTATACCCAATATGTTTTATTTCTCTGATTGCCCTGGTGGTTTGCGGGTCAAGCCGGGTTTGTATGGATCTGTAGTGCAGTGTGTATATATACACACACATACATATATTCAAGGACAGAGCCCTCGACGCCACGTGATGTGCGACAGTGGGTCCCACGTCTTTAAACCAATCGATATCCACAGGCGTAGTGTGGAAGGTCTGCCAACGCCACCAGGCTTCAGCGCGTTCCTTAGGGGACACGTGAACCCTAAAGACAGAGGGGGGGGGACCGGGGGGCCGGGGGGCGTGGTGGGCTGTATGTTCTGGAACGCAAAATAAATCCTCCTTTAATCACTGAACTCTCCCGGTTACGATTTTGCGGGCAAAGGCTGTGTGGTTTCATCAGAACGGTTGCTGTGATGACATCCAATCATCACCGTGGAAACGATCAGTGGGAATACAGTACACCCACGGCCGCGGACCAGGACCAGGGGCCCCGTGTCCGCGCTTTATAGACAATACAAATCACAACGTCAAGCGCCATTAAGGGCCCTTTTTAATCTTTCTATCTCAACTTGGTATGATGATCCCCTTGAGGTCGATGACACGTCCAACGGGGGCAGCTGAGGTGGTGTGAGATCGATGCGCTGGTCCCTCAATGCGCTTTTACATATCGCTGCACAAATACACAATGCCCACCCATTCTCACACTGGGAGAGTGTGTGTGTGTGTGTGTGTGTGTGTGTGTGTGTGTGGTGTGTGTTGTGGTGTGTGTGTGTGTGTGTGTGTGTGTGTGTGTGTGTGTGTGTGTGTGTGTGTGTTTCTGCTAACCCATTTGCATACGTATCCACTATTGTCCTGCGTGGTGATTGCGTATGAGAAAGAGAAGCCCGTGTGTGCGTTTGCATCTGTGTTTGCATGTTCATGAGAGTGTATGTGCACGTGTGTGTGTGTGTGTGTGTGTGTCTGTGTGTGTGTTTGCATCTGTGTGAGTCTGGTTGTGTGTGTGTGCGCCTGCATCTGTGTGCTTCTGTGTGTGTGTGTGTGCATCTGTGTGTGTGTGCATCCGTGTGTGTTTTTTTTTCTTTGTGCATGTGTGTGCATCTGTGTGTGTGTGTGTGTTTGCTATAGCAAACACACACACACACACACACACGCACATGCACACGCATACACTATAGTGTATGCGTGTGCACGTGCGTGTGTGTCTGTGTTTACGCATGCGTCTGTGTGTGTGAGTGCATTTTGCGTCTGCGTCTGCGCGTGCACACGCATGAGCCTGGCTCCGGTTACACCTCCCCAAACAGAAGTAATCCCAACAGCTCCACCACCTTCCTGTTGAAGAGGGCGTTAGAGCATCATTAGTAACAGAACACCGTCAGCGAGAGAGCCATCCCACTTTATTTATCTCCCTCCACTGACTCCATCAAGGGAGAGAGAGAGAGAGAGAGAGAGGGGGAGGGGGAGGGGGGGTGGAGAGGGGAGGATGGGGGAGACGTGACGGCATTACAGCACTTTACTGCGGAACACCGTTTCAAAGTGCAACAGAGGGAACGCCGAGAGAGGAACGCCTGCCGGACGCGCGATAAGTCGACGTTCCTTTTCCGTGCCCTAAGCCGCGGGAATAGCGAGCCGAACGGGAATGGTGCCTTTTTTTTTTAAACGTGGCAAACCAGGAACGAAGACCGCTGAAGCGGTCTTCGTTCCTGGTTTGTCACGTTTCAAAAAAAAGGTACCATTCCCGGTCGGCTCGCTGTTTCAGAAAAGGTCAGCCGCCTCGCTGAGAGTGAGAGAGGGTTGGACTTAAAAGAGTTGCCAGTTCTATTCCCACCGGTCAATTGTAAGGAAAAAAATAAATAATAATAATAAAGCTTTTCACGATACCGTGATAGGGAATTACGTTAAGTGTTCAGGAAATGAGAAAAGCTTTTTTCCGGGGGGGAATAAAACCTTTTTTTCTGGGAAGGAAAGGAGTAGATTATGAATCCTTGTGGGGGACTAGCAAAGAGCCAATGCAGTCCCATTCTGCTCTGGCTCTCTGGGGTTTTTTGTGCGCAACCGAAAAGTTGCATATTTTGTTGCTTACTTTATTACATAATGATAGCAGCCGTCGGCTGTGACTGATTTTTTGTTTTGTGGTGCGACGACGGGACACTTTTGAAGTTCTCCAAACACAGACACAACAAAAACAGTTGAAAAGCAGATATTTATATCAAACATATGGGGAAATTAATACAATATCTAATTTGTATCAAGAAGAAAACAACATCTCCTTAGAGGGTGTTTGACGTAGGAGATTATTCAAGGCGATGAGGAATTGACGATAAAATCACTCTTCTGAAGCCAAGATAAATATTTTAGGCTCCAGAAACGATACACTGGCATTTTGTGGAACGTTTCATTTGACAATCCCAGTCTCGAATTTATACAAGATAAAAAAATAATAATCTAACGATTTATCAAAATAATTGCATCCAATGTATTTTTGTCGGTCCTTGCGAGAAAACGGCATCCATTTTGTCTGCAAAGTGCGCACAACCAAAAACCAACAAATCCACGTGCTCGGGGTTCAGCGAGTAACAAAATGGACGCCGTGCTCTTAGACGTTGACCGAGTGGTCCGCAGGGAGACGCTCGACAGATCCCAGATCTGATTGTCTTATCTGCCGGCCTAATTAGTGGTCGGATTACAGTAAATGAATGCGGCCGGCCCAGTCACCTCTTCTTATCGGGGGGTTTCAGGAGCGCGTGGTGGGGGCAGCCTCCATGAGATGCTAATTATAAACACACCTATCTCCAGGCAGCGCAAAAGTCAACCGTAGCCTTGTGCTTTGGTTGGTTTTTATTTTAACCCAAACTTTCCCGGGATATAAACAACCTTAAAGAAGCAGGAGGAAGCCCCCGGGAAAAAAAAGAAGAATACTCGTAAATAAAAACACAAGAAAAGATAGAAAGATAAACACTGCATTTGACTGGCGGGGGGAAGCCAGCCGGGCCGACATCGACCGGCCGCCTCAACCACCAGAGTGGATTTCTTTGCTTGCGCAGCTATGCTATATTTACACCGAGAGGAGATGGTGGGGGGAGAAGGGGGTAAGGGTGGAGGTTGGGTGGGGGTAAGGCGAGGGGAGGGACGGGGAGGGGGGGGGGGGGGGGGGGGGGGGGGGGGGGGGGTATGACCTTTAAAAGTTTTTCCAAAGAGGGACTGTGAGGCCGATGGCATCCCATCCAGGAAGTAAACAACACAGCGCTGCCAATGCAGCAGCTGGCTAACCGCGGCGGCTAAATAACTTTTCACTTAGCGGCAGCCAAACACAACAAAGGATGATCAACGGGGGAGGGGCGGTGGGTTGTGCATGTGTGTGTGTGTGCATGAGTGTGTGTGCGCAAGGGTGATTTTCTTTCATTTGGCACCTTGGTCTCGCTCCGTAGCGGCGGTGGCGGCGGCCGAGGCAGAGATCAGCGCGCTGACACTCGCTGAGTAATGGCCGCCCGCTCTGGACAGGAAACTCATAAAGCCCTCGCGTGGAGGGCCTCCATCCACCGTAACGAGGATTGATATCTCCCTCAAAGGAATACCAACTAAGGGCCCATTTCAGGCTCTGAGGAGGAGCGGGAGGAGAGAGAGAGAGAGAGAGAGCGAGAGCGAGAGCAAGAGACAGACAGACAGACAGACAGACAGACAGACAGACAGACAGACAGACAGACAGACAGACAGACAGACAGACAGACAGACAGACAGACAGACAGACAGAGAAGAGGGGAGAGACACACAGACAGACAGAGAGAGAAGAGGGGACAGACAGACAGACAGACAGACAGACAGACAGACAGACAGACAGACAGACAGACAGACAGACAGACAGACAGACAGACAGACAGACAGACAGACAGACAGACAGACAGACAGACAGACAGAGAAGAGAGGGACAGACAGACACACAGACAGACAGAGAGAGAAGAGGGGACAGACAGACAGACAGACAGACAGACAGACAGACAGACAGACAGACAGACAGACAGACAGACAGACAGACAGACAGACAGACAGACAGACAGACAGAGAGAGAAGAGGGGACAGACAGACACACAGACAGACAGAGAGAGAAGAGGGGACAGACAGACAGACAGACAGACAGACAGACAGACAGACAGACAGACAGACAGACAGACAGACAGACAGACAGACAGACAGACAGACAGACAGACAGACAGACAGACAGACAGACAGACAGACAGACAGACAGACAGACAGAGAGAGAGAGAGAGAATGGCTTCATTTCCACTGGGGAGCCAAGGAGCCAAGAGTCCTAAAATTGGATTGGATTGTAGACTTCTTATCTCTATTTTTGTTTGTTTGTGTTTCTTTTCTGTTTTGAACGCCGGGGTGGGATGGGTAAACAGAAAGCCGCAGTGGCAGAACAGTAAATATAAACAACAATACAAAAAATGAGGAGGAATGGCAAATTTGGAGACACCATGAAAAGAAAATTGACTTTTTCCACAAAGTGTGCCAAACAATAAAAAGTTGTTTACTGGGTTATTTAACATACCGGTATAAATAGAACTCGCCTTACACTGGCAGACTCAGTATTTCAAACGTAACATCCCACTACCAACGGATGAGCTGTCTTTGGCCTTTAACACAATTCAAGCTAACCTTTGTCGTTGCCCCTCACTTTCAAGCCACTTTGCTTTGTCTTGGCTGTCACGTCCATTGGTGCACAAGAAGGCCATGAAAAAAGCCTCAAATCACAGTTTGCCCCGTGCTAATACTTTTGTTCATTCGAAACCGAGGCCAGATGAAAAGTGCATCCTGAATGCCATTTGAAAACTTTTGCTTAAATGCACGTTGAAACTCTTGGGTGTGTTTCCCTGCCATGATTTTAAGGGTAAAAGTGCAGATATCATAATGGGCAAAACTTTCCTATCTGCGTCGCATGAATAATGTAGAATCCCAACCGCACCCAATAACGTGGAAAGCTAACTTTTTACTCAGCCACTATGACTGTGTATGATATATTTCTGTTGCTGAAATACCCTTAATGGTTGTGTTTTATCATGGAAAAGGCCATAGATTCATTTTGAAGGGAAAACAAAGCTTTGATCCATGTTTCACTCTGGATAAGTTTATGCTACTTTCCCTAATCAACGTCTTACTATTCAATTGATATATTGTCAAATATATTTATACCTATTCTCCACCGGCATTATGTTCCACCTGAACAAACACGTTCCTATGCCACAATACATAAACATTAGAGCCGTATTACTGAAGAAACTCATGAATTCAAACATGGGAGACAAGTTTTGTCAAAACACACTTTTGTATACGAGGCGCATTAAGAGGACGTTCACAAATCGGGCTGCTATTAGTGAGCAGATTGCAGAAAGCATTAATCCAGCCATTTCAGAAATTCGTCAAATTGATCGCCATGCTCCGTGACATTCCGCTTGTCAAAACGGCTTACCAAAAAAAAGAGATCCAAACTATCACCCGGAGAAAAGTGGCGGGATGACACTAATCCTTGCTTTTAAAAATCGATTTTTTTTCTACACGTTCAACGTGTTGTTTACCCTCTGCGTCCCCCGGGGACGCTACATGTTCCAATTAGAGACTCAACGAGGTGTGCCGCCGCAGACGATTGGCTGCTTGTAACAATTAGCAAAATGTCAAACCCCACCCCCTCCCCCTCAGACCAACCCAACCGCTGCCCAAAAAGATGAATATTTGAATGACTTATAGCTCTGCTAAATAAATAAAGAAGGCACACATGAATGTTCCTAGCTGGGGAGCGTGGGGGGAGGGGGGGGGCTCAGCATGCGGTACCTTGGTCATTATTCTAATTCTGTCTTTCCATTCAGCGTTATTAGTTCCATGATGCATGAGCGGGGGGGGGGGGGGGAAGAAAATAGGCAACAGTTTACCGCTGTTAAATCTCACAGTGTGAAATGTCACATAGCAGGGGACTGCTCCAGGAGAGAGAAAAAAACACATCGAGGAGAGGGGGGGGGGGCTTTTAATTTGATAAGGGAGAGGAGCGAGCATCCCTAAAGAAAAAAAAGAAAAGAAAACCATACCAAAGGAAGAACTAGCGATAAAATTAGACTAGGAGGGGTGGATGATAATAAGTCAAATCTATAAAGCTATCGTCACACAAGGACAGGCCTCAAGGGGTCCAACATGCTGTGGTAGCGTGCATGTGGCTAACCATGGAAGATTCAGCTAACCATCGACGTCCTGTGGTCTACGCAGAGCCCTCCAGCACCACAGTCCGAAACCGTCAAAGTCTTGTGGTCTGCCCAGAGCCCTCCAGCGCTACGGTACGAACCGTAGACGTCCTGTGATCTGCCCAGAGCCCTCCAGCACGACGGTACGAACCATAGCCCACTCCAGGGTGCAGCTCAGCACCCTGCCTCGCTCTAGGAGCTACACCCTAGTGGTTATCAACGTGTGGACCGGGGACCATGAGTGGCTCACAGCAGGGGGCCCGGTGGCTCATGGGAGGGCCACAACATAGGAATACAAATATGGAAAATATACTGCATGTAAACGTTGATTGTTTATGATCTTTTAAGGACCACAATGGAGACAAGCCTACGGTCTTTAGTGTGTTTTTATCCTTTTGACCACTTCTTGCTGATTGTTGTTCAATAAAGTTTTCAATCAATCAATCTCACGTTTCGACAATGTATGGATTATTCTGATCATGGCTTGAGAAACGTTTGAGACCCCCCCCCCCCCCCCTACATGAGTTTACTCTAGTGGGTGCACCAGCAACCCAGGCTAGCTCCACTAGCTAACTCCATTAGCCACACTCTGTATTAGTCAGAGTGAGATTAGCACCCGAGCTAGCTCCATTAGTTGTCTTATTCAAGCTGTGAGACCGGCACCCTGGCTAGCTCCACTACCGAAACTCTATCCAACTCCAGTGGGCAGATCAGCCCCTCGGCTAGCCCCATTAGCTTCGCTCTGCCTAAACCGAGCTGTGAGTTCAGAACCCTGGCTAGCTCCATTAGCCCCACACTGCCTGATTCAAGCTGTGAGCTAAATTCCCTAGCTAGCTCCATTAGCTACGCTCTGCCTGAATTGAGCTGCTAGATCAGAACCCTGGATAGCACCACTGCCGAAACCCTCTCAGACTTCAGGGGGCAGAGCAGACCCTCGGCTGGATGGGCGATTAGCCACCTGGCTAGCGCCATTAGCCACACTCTTTTTTCCACAGTGGAGATTAGCAGGCTAGCTCCACTTCTTACTCCTAGCTTCTAGATGTAATGGGCTTTTAGCACCCTGGCTAGCTCCACTTCTTACTCCTAGCTTGTAAAGGGGGTATTAGCACCCTGGCTAGCTCCACTTCTTACTCCTAGCTGCTAGCTGGAGAATTAGCACCCTGGCTAGCTCTACTTCTTACTCCTAGTTTCTAGCTGGAGGATTAGCACCCTGGCTAGCTCTACTTCTTACTCCTAGCTTCTAGCTGGAGCAT
>OLKM01000117.1:124249-171749 GCA_900291075.1 Melanogrammus aeglefinus | reverse complement strand
AGGGAGGCGCCGGCTGACACGTTCCTCTCTGGCAGGCACACAGAAACAGGCCATGAACTCACCTCATATATTTATAGACGTTGTCTCCATGTTGTCGGACTGTGAATGAGGTGAAGCCGAACGCTCTCTACGGGCAAGTAGTTTCACATTTAGTGCGTGCGTATGCGCATGCGCGCGCACACACCACACACACACAACACACACACACACACAACACACCACACACACCACACACCACACACACACACACACACACACACACACACACACACACACACACACACACCACACCCCTCGATTTAGCCACGCATCATAAGCCGGGACTTTACTTTGCTAAACGACGCCCCGTTTCATATTTTATCATCTCCAAAAGGTTTGTTCCCTTTCTGGGGAAGTCGACTGAGTCGCCTGGCAATAAACTCGAGTAAGGCTGACATTTTGAGCGTTCGGGCGGGGGGGGGGGGATAAATCCATCTCTGTCAGTGTTTCTGAAAGCGGCTGACATTTGAAAAGCTCTGTCACTCCACTTCCAGATAGCGTTTGTCATGAGTACTGATCGCAGTGCGTCTCCGGACTGGAGGACGCGCAGGCTGCCTTCCGCACTCTTGAGTTTGGAACAGTTAACTTGTCCCCGGCCCTTTTTAATTATTCATAAGCTGTGCACGCTTTGAAATCCACACGCATGTCATGCTCAGTTTATATGCTTGGTGTCACAAGCCGCAACACGTTTTACGAAAAACACAACGTCCATGTGCATGAAATGTGAAACATTATTAAAGTTTCTCATTCAAGAGAGCGTTCACAGTCCATAACAGTGTACATTTACCCTATAGTGTTCTGAAAATCCATCCCTCATTTCTACCAATTTGTATGGATGGCGATGGCTGCAAACGCACCTTCCTACATCAAAGCAGCACTCTCTCGGCGTACCATTACGACAACGCCGTTATCCACGGCAGCGGCTGAATTTAGATTAACGCTCACGGCTGCGGACATGCTGGGAATCGAACTCCGTACCCTCCGTCTGGGTGTTGGGACACCTGAGCACCTGCACCGCGTTCTCACTTACTAAAGAGCAGCGAGAGTGAAGAAAGTATCAACAACGTGAACGGCTTATGAAACGCCCCAAGGCCAGGGCAGCGGCCGCGGTGCATTGCTCTTCTCTTAACTTTTAACTCCTCTCTCGCAAAGCCAATTGAATCGCGGCCTGGAGAGACTGAAGCCTTAAACTCTGATCCTTCCCAAACATCTCCCCCTTAATGTGTCTTATCAGGTAAATAAGCAAGACTATCTGACAAAGCCTGCCTCCTTCAGTTTGCTCTTTCAGTACATCGCTTGCCAGAACTTTTTGAACAGTCGTTACTTGCTTCCAGATGTACCATGATATTGGTTTGTTTACATATATTTATATATATACATGAATATAAGTACACAACAACCACCTTTCTTGGTTATTTTACAGTGGCTCCAGTTGAAACAGACAATCAGATCAATCCATTCCTACCATAGCATCAGCACGCACGCAAGCACGCACGCACACACACACAGCCCTGTCTCCCTAAGTTTCAGTTTATTATATGGTCTTCTTTTCACTAATTAAAAATACACAAACTGCTGACCGTTGTCTCAGAACAGTGCAGCTGTTTGTCTAAACTATTTCTTTATGTATAAAATAAAAGTTTCTTCCTTCAGAAAGATCCCAGGGTTCCCCATAATAAATCCTAATAAAACAATTACATCGATTCGTAAGACCCCTCTTAAAACATTATGGCTTTGACAGACAGAATGAAATCAGCATTTTCAAAGGTAATGCAATGATTACACTAATAAATATTTAAATAGCTTGATTAAAATAAAGGATGCTTAAAACCCAAAAAGCCAGCAGAAGTATCGGAGGGGACGCAGAATAATACATTTACATTAAACATCCAAAATGGACTCGAGTTCTTTATGAAGCAAGCATAGAAGTGACAGCTCTGCCACATTCACGCTCCATTAAAACAATTCAATCACATTCCTTTTTTCCGCTGCACTACAAATATAAACTGATATGTATTATAATACGACAGGAACGTTTTGACGTTTGAATTAGGTTTGCTGTTTCCGCATCAGTCTCCAAGTTGTGTTCGGTTACCTTTTAAAATGTGGAGGGTTTATTAAAAATCCTGCCTGAGTGTCATCACCCCTCGCTACGCTGGTGATTGCCTCCCACCACTGATGGAAATAAAGGTGGGGGACATTTGGAGACATGATACTGAGAGCCGAGCCACCCCACTGTGACCCTACCCGGTCAGCCAACCGTCCAATAGAGTGCTGTGACTGAGTGAGTGAGTGAGTGAGTGAGTGAGTGAGTGAGTATATATGGGTGTTTGTGTGTGCGGGTGTATGTTCGGATGTGTGTGTGTGTGTGTGTGTGTGTGTGTGTGTGTGTGTGTGTGTGTGTGTGTGTGTGTGTGTGTGTGTGTGTGTGTGTGTGTGTGTGTGTGTGTGTGTGTGTGTGTGTGTGTGTGTGTATATTAGGGATCGACCGATATATCGGCCGGCCGATATATCGGTCGATATTTGCGGTTTTTAAGTGTATCGGCATCGGCCGATAAGCGGCTGCTGAGTTCGCCGATAGTTTTTTTGTTTGTTGTTCAGTGTTGCTGTTTACATTTTCCTGCACTTTATTATGCTGCTAACTTGTTTCTACTGTGTGCAATAGTGTAATTATTTTATTTATGCTTAAATATTTTTTTCAGAATTTTAATTATGCTTCAATATTTTTCTTCAGTATTTTCAGCATTGAACTTTTTTTTACTTGTTCTACCTCACATGTTTTTTATATTTGTTAAATATTGTTTATCTACTTGTTCTACCTCACCTATTTTTACTATTTGTCAATATTGTTTTTTAAAGCTCAATAAATGTTCCCTTTTAAATTGGGACTTGTAACATTTGTTATCATTGTGTCATTTTTATGATGTAAATTGAGGGAGCAAAAGCAGTATCGGCTCCAAATATCGGCTTAAGAAAATCGGCAGCCCATATCGGTCATCGGCTAAGGCTGATGAAAAAAAATCGGTATCGGCATCGTCACTAAAAAATCCATATCGGTCGATCCCTAGTGTGTATGTTCGGATGTGTGTGTGTGTGTGTGTGTATGTTCGGATGTGTGTGTGTGTGTGTGTGTATGTTCGGATGTGTGTGTGTGTGTGTGTGTGTATGTTCGGATGTGTGTGTGTGTGTGTGTGTGTGTGTGTGTGTGTGTGTGTGTGTGTGTGTGTGTGTGTGTGTGTGTGTGTGTGTGTGTGTGTGTGTGTGTGTGTGTTCGTACATATGGGTGTTTGTGTGTTCGGTGTGTGTGTGTGGTTCATTTGTGACTTACTGTACATCGAGGAGCGTGGCCCCTTGATGTCAGAGGTCCGCCAGGTTCCGCTGGCCAGAGGCGTCGCGCGGTGTAGTCACGGCGACCGGAATGTTTGGTGTTTCCACCTGCGACACCCTCCGTCGAATAAAGCAGTCAAAAGTCTGACGGGACCCAACCGAGCGCTCTTCGGTGTGACATCACACTGAGGTGTGTCATGCTATGTTTGAATTCACCTGCGCTGGGACCAAGCTGTGGTGTCACCCCAGGGTGACGTCACACCGATGTGGACGTGGTTGGGTCCCATCAGACGCTTGACGTGCATACTTTGTTTCATTCACCTGGGCCCCAACGCCCCAATTCATGGCAATAAACTCGAATAAAAATATGTGTGCCGAAATCTTGGTCATCTGGTGTTTGTTTATTAGATCTATACGTACACAGTATATCTTAGACTTAATGGCAGACACACACTGTTTGACACACACGTGTGTGCGATCTCGCACGCACACAAACAGCAGGAAGGAATCTGTTTTAGGCCCAACTCCGCATTCTTGACAAACTTACACAGACACACACACAAACACACAAGCCTTTGCCGCAGCCCAGCCCATGTATGTATATTACCATATATATACAGACATATATCTAACGGTTGTTGGTGGAGCGGGGGGCGAATGATTTAGCTGCTGCAGGTAGCAGGGGGCTTCCAACACGCTAGGATCAGCACTAATCTTAAATTTGTAATTTGTGACAAGTACAGCAGGATGCTCCGTTTAATTTTGTTTGGCCGGGAGTTTCAATATACTCACATCTGATTAAAAGCTCTCTCTCCCCCTCTCTCTCCCTGATAAACAGCATGGGCTTATTAAACAGGAAAATGTACTTACCGTGCTAATTAAATAGCACATCCCTCTTTTTTAAGAGGCAGTGGCAGCAGGACAATGGGGAAGAGAGGCTGTACTTCATTAGGAAGTCCTTCTACAAGGGTCTTCTTCTGCTCCTGTTTCCCGTAGCTCACAGGTAATGCTGAGGTTCGACTTTAGTTCAGGATACAAATATCACAACGTGCTCATTATTAATTAATCGCATGTCTAAGCGGATAAAGTGCATGCAACACACACACACACACACACACACACACACAAATGTATACAAACGATAAACAGACTTTTCTGATACACGTTAATATTGCATGGAGAGCTCGACGGACTTCCATAACTCTCAATTACGACACGTCTTGGAAGCCCTGTAAAACAAAAATCAAATTAAAAAGGTGATTTATGATCAAAACATTTCTCCTTCTCCCCGCTGCACAGACAGAGTCGCCGCGAGTGACTTGCAGAAGCTTATCAAGGCGGCAAGACACGGAGCCGTAAACAAGTGTGATGAATAGCCCGGCACTTTCTATTCGCCACTCTCACTGAACGTTGAACCACCTTTAAAAAACACACGCAATAATAGCTCTTTTTCAGTTGTTTCTATTGTTCCAAACCCAGACTCTCACTTTTCTCAAGTTCTGCTTTCAGCAGTTGTGGCTGTCACAGGATTCTCTTCCTCTCGCTCCCTCTCTCTCCATCCCAGACTTTCTAAGTATTTCATTTAAACCCTAATCTCCCTCCGAATCACGAAATAGGGCCGGGGTAGAGGAAAGCGAGGAGATAACTTTGACATTAAGAAGACGTCGCAGACGTTCTGGGTTTGATCGAGGCACACACCCTGCATGGTAATACTTAATTACTTCCAGAAGAACTCTGCATTATCTAGGAATTGTCGTCGTGGAAGTCAGTCAAAATAAGTTTCCCCGGAGGCGGGCTTTGTTTCCAATCAATACCTTCCTCCGCTTTCTCCCCGGCGCAACAAAACGTTGAAATGTTTGTGGAATTGGAATGAGTTTGAAGTTTAAACTTCGAGCAATCAGGAGACTTCTGATGGCCGTGGGCGAGGATGGGGTCCATTATAGTCTAAAGCAATGTAGTGCCTCGTTTCCACTGAGGGGAGCGGTTCCGTGCGGCTCGGAGCGGGACAGCTGGGTTACGCTAAATCTGGCTGCCGTTTCCACCGCAGACAGTACCCTTATGTTGGGGCGGTGTTAAACCCGGATAACAAGAGCCGCCGGGAAATGGTAACATTAGGCAAAACGGTACAGCACGGCATCCACGTTCCTAGAAGATGATATGAAACGGCCTCAGGGTGTTTGGTGGTTCCGAGTTGCTTAGAGATAGTGAAACAACGCTTTGAGGGCAGCTGTTGGTACAGGGAGGACAAATGGTGGAACTTGAAACGCAGACTGCAGTTTAAGGTTGACGTTTGTCAACTGCATTTTTAGGCAAAGCTAATGCTGCTAGCTAGCTGATGTTTTAAGAAAGTGTGGGGGTGCAGAGAAATCTTCAACACTTCAACAGCGAGAATGCGAGGACCCCGTTCTTAACTTATTGACGTCTCAAAGAGCGGGGAAAGAAAACAGGAAGGACATACCCTCCTCAAAAACACCCCCTCCCCACACACACACACAAACAACAAAGCGCGAGGTCGCTCCTGTCCTCAAGGCGGTTCGCGTCCCGCTCTCGAGACGAGGGGCTCTTGAACGACTCCCGGGGAAGACGCTCCACAAGGCGGGAAAACGCACACAAACACCAAACACCTGGGGGGCCGTTATCGCTCAGCCGTTACCTTGTCAACCGTGATGGAAGATCCCCAGATTGAATTGGCGGAACAGCGAGAGAAACCTGATGACGGGGGGGGGGGGGGGGGGGGGGGCGAGTGTTTGATTACGGTGATAGGAATGTGGTCTCCCGTATCCGGGAGGACCGTGGCAGATTGTCCTTTCCTTAAGGGGGCTAATTGTCGCCTTTATTCTGATTGAACGGCTCAGGGTGTAGCGTCGGCATAGCAACGGTGGTTCTGTCGGGAATAATGACGCGACAAGCGGGATAATTTATTTCAAAGTTTACAGAATAGGTTAGAAGTGGCTTAATGAGGGTGTGTGTGTGTGTGTGTGTGTGTGTGTGTGTGTGTGTGTGTGTGTGTGTGTGTGTGTGTGTGTGTGTGTGTGTGTGTGTGTGTGTGTGTGTGTGTGTGTGTGTGTGTGTGTGTGTGTGTGTGTGTACACTATGGTATCTACGTCAACACGTCAAGGTAATGATGATACCGCTATCTGCTGAGAGGTCGTTACCATGGATACCGGGGATTCGACTGCAGAATTTACAAAGTGGCGTGCAGAGCATCGAGTGAACAAATAACGGTGTGGGAAAAATAGGGCTGTCAAGCGATTAAAAAAAATAATCAAATTATCAGACTCTGCAGTCCATGTACGAGCAAACGGTTCTTAGACAAGCCCTGAGGATAGTGAATGACCCCTCCCACATCCTTCACTCAGAGTTTGACCTCCTACCCTCAGGTAGACGATACAGAGTCCCTCGCTGTAAACTCAACCGTTTTAAGAATTCTTTTATCCCAACTTCTATCAAATCTCTTAACGAGTCTGTGCAATAACTCTTATAGTGCTCTTACCATGGTGAATTTATGAGGTGCATGTATGTGCTATGTTGTGGGATGGGTGCAATATGTGTTATGTTATGGAATATATGCTATGTATACATAGCATATATATATATGCTATGTTATGGGATATGTGCAATGCTGTTGGATTAATATGGCTGAGGTGTATTGTTCTTTTGTTGTTTGTTTTTGTCATTGTGGCCGTTAAGGCATTTATGGCGCATCTACAGTGTCCAAGACAAATTTCCCTGAACGGGACAATAAAGTTTATCGTATCGTATCGTATCGTAATTACAGGCTCTGTGATTAATTCATCTAAATGAATCGCATGCTTACATTTTTACGAGAAAGTATTTCAAAATAATTTCATTCAAGTAAATTATGGCAGGTGAGTGATTCAATGAATAATAGACATAGAATTTAAAGTTCAATGTCTCTTTTATTTAAAACATGTCTTTCATTAACATACGGGGCATTTTAAGATCAAATTAATTTCCATTTCCATCTCACTCAAGATTCACCGCATCTCAGTCGAGTGTGGCGTGACGAGGCTGCCTGCTAGCGCCAGCTTCAGGCGCTGTGGCAGCTCGTACCTGCGAGCTTGCCACCAAACGTTTTGCGTTGAGGTGATATTTAAGGGTTGATGAACTCCGGTGATAGGAAAATTCCTTACTACAGAGATTGCAGGTAACGGTGTTCCTATCTACAGTTCCGTCTGGGAGTTGTTTAAACTTGAGTTTTCCGTTCACGAGGCCGAGCAGCGTCTTCTCGTCTGCCTCCATTTTGTTTCAACGCAAATGACGCACCGGGTCAAAGGGCACTATAGAAGCGCGATTAATTAGCGTTAATCTTTTTTTTGCGTTATTTTTTCTGTGATTAATTTGACAGCCCTAGTGAAAACACAAACGCAGACACAACAGAGACTGGAAACTCAAGAGTTTCTAAAGTAGTATCAGTAGTAGTAGTAGTAGTAATGATAGTAGTAGTATCAGTAGTAGTAGTAGTAATGATAGTAGTAGTAATGAAAGTAGTAGTAGTAATGATAGTAGTATCAGTAGTAGTAGTAGTAGTAATGATAGTAGTAGTATCAGTAGTAGTAGTAGTAATGATAGTAGTAGTATCAGTAGTAATGATAGTAGTAGCATCAGTAGTAGTAGTAGTAGTAATGATAGTAGTAGTATCAGTAGTAGTAGTAGTAGTAATGATAGTAGTAGTATCAGTAGTAGTAGTAGTAATGATAGTAGTAGCATCAGTAGTAGTAGTAGTAGTAGTAATGATAGTAGTAGTATCAGTAGTAGTAGTAATGATAGTAGTAGCATCAGTAGTAGTAGTAGTAGTAATGATAGTAGTAGTATCAGTAGTAGTAGTAGTAATGATAGTAGTAGCATCAGTAGTAGTAGTAATGATAGTAGTAGTAATGAAAGTAGTAGTAGTAATGATAGTAGTAGCATCAGTAGTAGTAGTAGTAGTAATGATAGTAGTAGTATCAGTAGTAGTAGTAGTAATGATAGTAGTAGCATCAGTAGTAGTAGTAGTAGTAATGATAGTAGTAGCATCAGTAGTAGTAGTAGTAGTAATGATAGTAGTAGTATCAGTAGTAGTAGTAGTAATGATAGTAGTAGCATCAGTAGTAGTAGTAGTAGTAATGATAGTAGTAGCATCAGTAGTAGTAGTAGCCTAAAACCCCCACCCCTCTCTCCGGCCCGATACACCAGGGTCTCTCAAACCGTGGACCCTGTCTCCCACCGGCGGACTCTCTCTTCCTCGTGGGTTTGAGGGAACATCGTGGTCCCCCTTCCTACGCCTCTCCTAGCTCTGAGTTGGATCCCCCCCCCCCCCCACCGAGGTTTCGGAAGCCTTTGTGGAAGCCTCCGGAAGCAGGGGAATGATGCAACACTGAGGAGCAGGATTCAATATGAGAGGCGCCCCGTTAAGTGATGGGGGGGGGTTATTACAGTGATCGGGAAATAATAATGATGACGATATCCGCCGCAATACGTTGAGTCTGGTGAGCTTTTTCTTCTTTCATTACAATTTCCATCTTTAGTTGAGCTGTGCCGGTAAAAGTTACTGTATTGCTCATATTATATATGTGTATGTTCGTACTGTGTGTTTTTTTTCAGTGCCCGGGCCGCAGACACCTGGATACCCAAGGTATCCAAGGTAAAATAACTTTTTATCGGAAGACTTTCTTTGCTCAGTTTGCTAAGGCATTTTTGTTATTTCGACTGACTATGTGTACGTGTGCGATGACCCTATTTAACCCTATAGAACGATAAAAACAACATATTTCAAAACAAAAAACTTTGCTCAATAACCAGCATTCCTAAAGAGCTGTTGGTCTGTAGAGTGCAAAGGCTTTTCAACAGGCATCAACTCAAATAAATTCCCTGTATTCACACCTCGACCCTGCGAAACCGAGGTCAACCTGGTTGTTTTCGCCTGTACCTCGACCTCCACTGAAACAACTCAATGTTTCGCTCCATCAAATGTGATTTTTAGTACATTTCTTTTTTTATGTCAGGAATAATGATGTTGCAAATGAATAAAGGCAATGTGTGGCGTGTGTGTGTGTGTGTGTGTGTGCGTGCGTGCGTGCGTGCGTGCGTGCGTGCGTGCGTGCGTGCGCCTCTCTCTCTCTTACATCAAAGAAGGATTCTGTTGACTTTCCCTCGTTTTTGACCTCACACAAACAAATCTTTTTACTTCTTACAGAATGCGACTCAAAATGCAAAAGAAGACGTCGTTTTTTAAAAGAGCACAGAAGAGATACATGGATCTCCTGTGCTGTGGTCCGCTGACCATACCTCCATGAGTACACAGCAGCGCGCTGATTTTAAGACGTCAGTGTTGTTCCCAGTGTTGTTGTGAATACTCTGGTGAACTAACCGGAAATTACGATCACGACTCCCGCCGCGGCTCCTCCACCCGCAATAAACTTTGAACGGTAGACTCTTCACGCATAGTAGCTATAAAAAAAGCTATAAAAGCTTTAAAAACTACGAAATGACTCTATTAATGCAGGCTATGCGGAAAATGTGCCGACGTTGGCTCAGCCTGGCTCCGCCTCTTCCGCCACGTGGCTAAGATGGCTGCCGTTGAGTACGAGGAGTGTGGTACATCCATCCACACTCCGCGGTTTGACCGTTTTGAGTGTACACCCTCCGGGTCCTTTCAGTAAACTTATTTTCGCCCCGATCTTAATTGGAACGCCCCACATACTCCAACTAATGCTGCTATCCATTTGGATGTAGAAAGTGGTAAAAGTCGCAAATCTCCCCGCTTTCTTGCGGCATTTCACGGAGACACGCCCCCTTTTGGTTGTAGCATCTCGTCGCTTTCAAAGTACAGCGAGCAGCTTGCAAAGAAGATGGCTGCGCCCCTAGTTAATGGGGGTTGAGATGTATTTTCTTTGTTATTGTACCACGTTGGAGGTTTTAATGTTGTTTTTAAATCCTCTTACACACTTGATTTCATTGCTACTTTAATCCGGTCACCATTGTATGCATTGCATACAATGCTTTGCGTGCAATTCAATGTAAAGTTGTGTTTTAAAGCTGGTTTGCTAAATAGCCTATGTTGCTGATGATGAATAGCCTGCTACTACTCCCTCGTGGCTCGACAGAAAGCACAAATGACAAACTGGAAGGCTGGAGCAAGGGGAAATACCAGCGTACCATCCAAATGGGTAGCAGCATTAGTATCGTGAGTACGAATAGTATGGATATCGGAACACAGCGCAGGTAACGGCGACGGATCGCTCCCTTCTTCCTCTCACGCCCCATGCAGGCCAGGATGATGAAAAACGATGAGGGAAAACTCATCGCACCATCGGAGCAGAATGCCCTGCTCGTGGGCCGCTGTTGACGTCACTGGTCTCGTGCCAACACTCACTCAACACAAAGCGCACTGCTGTGTAATTACCTTAAGGAGGAAATAATACCCCTGATCGTTTTTCAGTTAAACTGTTCAACCACGCCTTGTGTTATTATTGACTAGAATGTATAAAGCTGTTAAATGGCATCAATTCTCGACTCCCTGCCGAAAACGCTTTTCCACACTGGTAGTTTTCCACCGGCTGTGTACTCTTGGTTCAAGCGAGGTTGATTTAAGAGGCGGCTCAGAATGTAGAGTTAACCTAGAGATTGTCAGTGTTTGGCACTTGGTTCTATGAACATCTTTACTGTACCAACAGCGCTATATTGTTGTTTCTCTGTCTCCTGACAAATGAACTTATTGTAAGTCGCTTTGGATAAAAGCCTAATGTAAATGTAAATTACTCTTTGATGGCACATGGGGCTGCAAAAGCCTTCACCAGGGAGACAGGCGGTAAACACACGTTTGGCCTCCTCTGGGGGTTTGAAATGAAGGGGAGTGGCCAAACACGAGCCAGACAGATGCTCTGCGGTGATCATCCATAACGCACGCCAATACCCCTACATCCCTCCCATCACTCAGCCAATAACCGTCACCCTATATCCTCTGTAACAACAATCACCCGTTCATCTAGCCAGTACTCATCCAGCCTCCATTCACCCATCCGTCACAATCCCATCATTCATCCATCTATCCAACATTCAGAGCGCTTTGCGTCAGACTGCCATCTAATCGTCTCTTTTTCACTTTTATGGGTGTGGCGAATCAACAGAATCCACATCGAGAGGAGACAGACCGGTCCACTGGGAACACACACATACATTTTAATACTTTTATTCAGATCTTAACTTACATGAGGAGACCACTGATCCGAACATTGAAGGAAGTATGTTATTTTTTTAGTAAGGGCCTGACCAAATATAGAAAGCTTTTTTGCCAATCGATTTTTATATGATTATGGTCATCATCGCAAACAGTAGTTTGATCACCTCGGTACTAAATCCACGACATTTACTTCCCTGCGTTATCGGCGTCAGCCACGTTTGCTTAGGGTGGTGAACACACACACACACACACACACACACACACACACACACACACACACACACACACACACACACACACACACACACACACACACACACACACACACAATTGCTTTTAGTTTCCAGATTGGAAAAATAGAAAGAAAAACCTTCTCTGGCCCAAGCAGGAAGTTGCTGTTGTAGGAAGTTGCGTGTGTTTATGGGACCCAAACTCCCGGCAGAAGCCTCCGTGGAGCTCAGCTAATCTTTCTCTTGCGGTGAGAAAGATGCTCGCAGGGCAATGATTACTACTGGACAGTAAGGAAATACACTCAACAGATCAATACCGAGATGACCTCTTTCCTCCCCCTTGCACCCTTACACAAATCGCCCCACACACATACACACACTAGTACACACACACACACAAACAGCCCCCAACACACATACACACACATGCAAACACCCTCCCACACATATACACACACACACCACTACACACACAAACACCCTCCCACACACAGATACACACACTAATACACAAATATCCACGCACACACAACCCACACACACACACACACACACACACACACACACAACACACACACACACCACACACACACACCACACACCACACACACACACACAATCTCCCCCTCCCCCACACACACACACTCAACAACACAAACATCAACACACCCTCCTCACACACACAACCCACCCACACCCCCTCCCCCTACACACAAACACCCCCCCCCCCCCCCCAACAACCGACACACAAACTCCACAAGAACACCCCCACCCGCACAAAACACACACACACACACACACACACACACACACACACACACACACACCTTCAAACACGTTTCACACAAACAACCCCAGCCAGGCTTCCTGGACCCCCCACGTCCCCACCCACTTCCCTCCTTGTTAAAGCACTGCTCCACCAGCGCAGCAGCACTGAACACGACATCCAGCCCCATCACTTATTCATGCAAATCCCTTTTTTTATTTTTTACTTTTTTTTGTTTTGCTCTACTTGCCCAGTTTTCCCCAAGCACCACGCCTTATTTACTAACTGGGCTGTGAGTGTGTGTGCGTGCACGTGTGTTTGTGTGACCGTGTGTGAGTTTGCGTGCGTGCATTTGTGTAATAATGCATGTGTGTGTGTGTGTGTGTGATTGTGCGTGCATGCGATCGTGTGATTGTGTGTGTCTGTTTGCGTGAGTGTGTGCATTGGGTCAGCATGCTCGGTAAATATTGACTGTGGATCAGGGACCCGTTCCACCAGAGGTCCGAGGCCTCAGGCCAACGGCAGAGGACCCCCTATGAGGCAGGGCGGACTGTCTGGGATGGGCTTAAACATCTCAATCAGACAGATCAGATAATACGAAACGCCCTGGAGATGGGGGGGGGGCGGTCGAAGGCTAGAAAGCAAACAACATCTGGAACGAGAGAGAGAGAGAGAGAGAGAGAGAGAGAGAGAGAGAGAGAGAGAGAGAGAGAGAGAGAGAGAGAGAGAGAGAGAGAGAGAGAGAGAGAGAGAGAGAGAGAGAGAGAGAGAGAGAGAGAGAGAGAGAGAGAGAGAGAGAGAGAGAAGAGAGAGAGAGAGAGAGAGAGAGAGAGAGAGAGAGAGAGAGAGAGAGAGAGAGAGGAACAGGGAGAGAGAGACAGAGACACAGAGAGAGACAGAGACAGAGACAGAGACAGAGACAGAGAGAACAGGGAGAGAGAGACAGAGACAGAGAGAGAGAGAGACAGAGAGAGAGACGAGAGAGAGAGAGAGAGAGAGAGAGAGAGACAGAGAAGAGAGAGAGAGACAGAGACAGAGAGACAGAGACAGAGACAGAGACAAGAGACAGAGAGAGAGAGAGAGAGAGAGAACGAGAGAGAGAGACAGAGACAGAGAGAGAGAGAGAGAGACAGAGACAGAGACAGAGACAGAGACAGAGACAGAGACAGAGACAGAGACAGAGACAGAGAGAGAGAGAGAGAGACAGAGAGAGAGACAGAGAGAGAGAGAGAGACAGAGAGAGAGAGAGAGAGACAGAGACCAGAGACAGAGAGAGACATCCGAGTAGAGACGAGAGAGACGAGAGAGAGACAGAGGAACAGGGAGAGAGAGAGAGACAGAGGAACAGGGAGAGAGACAGAGACAGAGACAGAGACAGAGACAGAGAGAGAGAGAGAGAGAGAGAGAGAGAGAGAGAGAGAGCAGAGACAGAGAGAGAGCTCCGTGTAGCGTGCGTTGTCTGATCAGAGTAGGGGGGAGAGTAGTAGCAGATCCTGCGTCTCTACCGGAGGAACTGCTCTACACAGATCCCACTGACCCGTGGACACTAATAATTGAGGTGGGAGGGTCGGTAATCAAAGTGCCATTTGATGTGTCCCAGCAGTGTGTCTACTCCGTCAGCCTATGGGCTGGCAGTACTTCCCCCCCGGTGTTACCCATCGCACCAGAGCGTGGAGCTCAGAGGGCCCGGAGATGAATAACAACACCTTGACCCCCCCAACCCAAACACCCCGAGGTACCTCCCACCCTCCCCCACATACACACGCACCCAGGGACGCTCCGGGTGATCATTTGGAGGTCAGTAGGAGGGGGAGGAGGTCTTGAATCGGTTGGCTCATCCATCAGCACTACGCCCCCCACCCCCACCCCCACCCAAGGCCAGGTAAGCCCCAGGCAGCCACTTCATAAGAGGAGGGGGGGACGTAGACACAAACATGATGCATGTTCCAAGAAACAGGCATCACAAAGCCCCCCGTAATGTACAGATACCTATGGGATCACATACACACACAAGCGATGAGCTCACGCACACACACATGCACACGCGCACACACACAATGAGATTAAACGCACACACACACACACACACACACGTACCCCCACTAATGAGATTCTACACATGTCCCCGTGTACAGGCTACACACGCCAACACCTGCTACATGATACGCTCACTCACACGCTCACTCCCCCCCTCCCTCCCTCGTTTGAACCAACCACGCGCCCACACTCACTTCCCCCGACACACTCTCTCCCATGCACTCCTTCAGAAACTCTCCCAACGACTCACTGACTCACCCTCACTCCGGTTCATCGATAGACACTCGATCGCTCTCGCTCACTTCACTCGTGCCCTCACTCACCCTGACACCTACACTCACTCAGTCACCCCCCTCCCCCCCCCTCGCATGCACTCACACCCCCTCTCCAATCCATTGACGCACTCATGCTCATGGGTACCGTAGCGGCAGTAGCTCAGGAGGTAGAGCGGGTTGACTTGGTAACCTGAAGGTTGCTAGTTCGATCCCCGGCCCCTCCTAGCTGAGCATCGAGGTGTCCCTGAGCGAGACGCCTCACCCTGACTGACTGGCTGTCGCCTTGCGTGGTTGACTCCTCCGTCGGTGTGTGAATGTGTGCATGAACGGGTGAATGTCGCTTTGGATAAAAGCGTCCCGCACATTTTTGGGTGCTCCCATAAGGCGCTGCTCTGCACTCCACAGTCGACGCATCAAAACCTGCCACATGTTGGATAAACAGCTGGGATCGGCCCGACTTTGAGCCAGGTCTGATGGAAATCTGTCTTAATTAACGGGAAGGGAGCCAGACGCATATGCTGGAGAACACCAAAACATGAGCTTCGCAGATTCCACCGGTTCCCAGGGAGGCAACTTCCCCGACCGTGGTCGAATTAGGAAACAAAAATGAATTTCAACATTGGGAGTACCGCAGGCGGAGAGAAGTTCTCCGGTAACTGTTTCGACGTGACTGTAAAAAAAAAAAAATCAAAACCCCGGAACAACCCCTCAAAAAACACAACAAAAACAGACGCACCTGAAGAGCTTAATGGCCCTTCCAGGCTTCCATCCAAGTGAATCGGAGCCCAGAGTAATGGAGACGGCCGACCTGGCAGCAGCCCCAGTTGCGTGTCCTGCCCTGCTGATGCGAGCGCTCTTATGGAGGGGCACGCACCGACCGCAGCGCACCTGGCACTCCGGGGTCCGGCGGTCCGGACACACAACCTAACAAGCGTTCCCCCCCCCGCCAGAGAACGGATTATTTCTCCTCCTTCTGGACAATGGGAGCGTGGTGAGAAAAGAGAGAGTGGGAGGGGAGGAGAAGGAGCGGTGAATACTGAACAGCTACAAAGTGGTGCAGAGTGGACAACAGCCTCTTATCGGCACTGGGGGGGTGAGGGGGTGGTGGTGTGGGGGGGGGGGGGGTTCAAGTGTTTCCATGCGATTGAAGGAGGGCCAGCGAGGGGGATCATTAGCAAACCCCCCCGTCTGCTGCGGCGGTGGAGAGTAATTAAACACCCACATCGACCACGCTGGAACACCACGTTGGATTAAGTGTTTGTTTGCTGAGCGGCTCGCGATCTGCATCACATGGTAGGGGGGGGGGGGGGGGTGCGTTGTTGGATCGTTGCTGCAGTGCGCAGTCTCGCCACAGGGGGTGCTGTCCCCGTGATTGGGTTTTAGCGTATGGTAACCCTTTCCGATAACCAAAAGAAAACCTGATAAAAAACAATAAACCTGTGATACGCTACGAGGCCCTGCTGAGACTGTCTGTTGCTGGGATCTGAAGAGACATCAGGAGAGGAGAAACGTCCACAAAAGGAGCCAGAAAACAAGGATGGCTAAAGCCTGGCTAAATCATGAGGAGTCAAATAATGTCCGGTAATTGCTATGGGGATAAGCTTTGGCTCGGAGCTCATCAGCTAAAGCTAACCGTTCTAATCAAGGCGGGAGACAGCGGCACGAGCAGCAGACTTCTCATAGGCTTCCATTAGTCATGCTAGCGCTACGCTAGGCGCCTTCGACACGCTATGCCTAATTTTTTACAGCATATGGCGTCAAGTTGGTGATTAAGGAGCACTTACTGTAAAGGTAAACACATAAAATTGGATCTAAATTAAAACACACATAACCGATATGGATTGTAATTAACGTTTGCGATGTGCGTCCACTTATTTCAAACATGAAGAACGTGATTCCTCTCAACCCAACGCCGATAATTGGGAAGCAGAACCGTGTGGACTTAATCAGAGTTCACCTAGACACTGGAAAGCCAACCATCACCCTCCTACTTATTGTATGTTGTACGTCCTGGCACATTATGTAAGCACTTATTGTACGTTGTACTCAGTTAGTATTTAGCAGTATTTAGTTGTATAGCATCATACTCTATCTATCTTTGTTGTGCAAGGGGAATGGGTTATCCTAGCCATTGTTGGTGCTTCATGACACTTGTTGTTTCACTTTCTTCTGACAAATGTACTTATAGTAAGTCACTTTGGATAAAAGCGTCTGCTAAATGCCCTAAATGTTAATGTTAATGGTAGGTTTTTGGTTCAAACCCTTTCAGTTTTGCTCAATCCCATTCATGACAAGGGCCATGACGAAGATAACAAACGAATCCGAACTTAAAGAATACAGGCCGTACCTACAAAGGATGCATCTGAAGTTAAAACGGTTAAACCAGGGAATGTTTACAACATTGCAAAATGTGTCGGCTTATTTTAAAATACCCGGGGGAGGGTGGGGGGGGTTATATAAGTTTAATATTCTACTGCTTTATTCAGACATGCTTCCCATTTGAATAATGAATTCTAAAACCCCATAAATAAACCCAAATATAATGTTACCTAAACAGGCCAAGTTTTGATTTACAGCCAAACATAGATACTCCGAACCCGGGGTCATCATAACATTCTCAAGGTTTGCTCTGGTAAATATTCAACGCCATCAAACAAGCGTTGCAACACATTAGTAAATACAAGCCAGGGGTTTAGTTCCGGCATTTACCTGAGACGCTCATTCCCTCCTGACATCCCCATGAACCCCAGAGTTCTCCCAGATTGCTTTCCTCTAGATCACAGCTACCGGCAAATCCGAATCTCAAACCCACGCGTAGGCAGGCTGCCTTCTGCTCCTGCGGTGAGCAGCCAGGTTATTAAATGTTACGGCTTTGTCGAGGCCGGACTGTTCCTCTGTAGGGCTGCATTGTACAATTTGGAAGCGCTGTTGGGGGGGGGGGGGGGGGTTGAGATATCATGCCATACGACACAGTGAGCCACATTCAATGACGGGGAATGGGACTGGAAGGACATTATGCAGTTGGTTTTAACTACGGTCTGGAGGTGATGGAGGAGTGTGGCACTGGAATGACAATGAGCTGAGAATATAAATCAGACAACTTGGCGGACGATCTTGGCAGATACACATAATAACGTGTCCAATAATAACTGACAGGTTTTTTTATTTTGCTGAAGACGATCCAAACAGCAAACTTTTCATTCTAGTTAGGAAGAAAAATAAAGTTTTTCCTTATTCTGTTTAATTAAATCCACAAGCTTTAGAAATCGCTGCCAAACGCGCCTCTACTTAGTTAGTTGTATCACATTTCATTCTGCTGCTTATTCTGTCTTGGTTTCAAGCCTCGGTAATATAAATGCAGGTTATTTAAATGCAGGTTATTAACCACCCCCCCCACCAAATAAAACCTCATTGCTCATTATTATAATCACTACATAAGGAGCGTTGCGCATTTATCTCACGTGGGGCTCTCCGTGAGGGAATGCGGTCTGAGAGAGATGGTCACATTTCCACCAGCGGGTACGCTTCGCACCCAGCACGCCTCAGCCCAGTAGTGAGGGTGCGGCTTGGCCCAGGTCAGTTACGGCTCACGTTTCCACCGCGACAGACAGTACCCAGCACAGCAGGGGAGGCGATTACAAAAGCGGCTGAAAGCCAGGAAGTGGTTGCCGCCCACGTGAACGCACACAGATTTTGCCCTACCGCTCAGCTTTCCCCGTGTTGAAACTTTCGGCGGCAGCCGCTTTTGAAAACACTTGACACTGCGCACCGCCGCGCTGAACCCTCCGGCAGCGAGGCGGTGATAAGGGCGGTTGCCGCGCGGCGGTGGTGCAAGCACCTTTATGGTAGGGCGGCGTTTAAGCCAGATGGCGATAGCCGCAGCAGCTAGGCCTACGTAAGGAAGGCGTTCTCATAGCAGCCCGACAGTGTAGGCTGCTAATAAATCCAAGGAAAAAGAAGACACACTGAACAAAGACCAACAATGTAGGACGTCAAAATTTTCTTATTTATCCCCCTGTCGCACGGCACTGACGTTACTATCGACCAATCAACGGACGGCGTGTGCAGCTCAAACTTGCCGGCACTCTTTCAGGCGTCTCAGTGAGTTACCCAACCGAGGAGTACTGCGAGACGAGTACGGCTCAATACGGGTCAGTCCGGATCACGGCCACTTTTTTTTGCGGTGGAAACGCGTAACGTGCCGCACCTTTGCAGACTGCACCGACCCGCAGCCTCCGGTGGAAATGCGCCAAGGGAGGCACTGGCGTGATTTGGGCTTCAACTCGGAGCGACGTTGGGGGATGGTGACTCCACACGCTGATCGAACGGTTCATTAGAACCAGTCAACTTAATAGATTGTTATTTCATCAAGATGGAAATAAAAGTCGTTTATAAAAGGATATGTTGGAACCCGCTGGGCAACGCGGGAGCTTGAAACTCCTGGAAGTAACCATATATGGCAGGCTCAATTTGGCCAGAGGCGTGGCCTCCGGGATGAAAAAACGAGCCAATCAGAGGACGGTATAGGTTGCAGGCCTAAGTAATCATGGTAATACAGTCATAATCACATAATCACAGCATACCTTCAGGTAATTTTATTTAAATCACACTGCCGCTTTGCAGCAAGGCTTTTGTTTACTTGTCAAGAAAAGCAGAGCTTTAAACAAATAGTGAAGTAATTGAAAGTGAGAAAATAAGAGACAGGGAAAATAGGGAGCCAAGCAATCAGGCACACCACTTATATTTAATACCACACTTATGTGCCCATGCAAACCCAAACTCATGGGCATCCACACATGCGTGCAAACACAACCACACACAGACACTCGGCTGCGCACACACCCACACACACATTTTAGTGCACACACACCCAGCCCCACTATCATTTTCATGAATACAAAACCAAATGGGGATACCACCAGGCTCTGTTTCATACACTGGCCTCCAGATGAGATGTGTATTACTCTCGCCAAAATGCAACACCTCCTTCCCTCCGCGGCGAGACCAGGCGGCCTCCAAGCCCCTCCGTGTTCATACATATAGATTTATTCACCGCGGCTTTCTAACACTTCCCTTTTCCGCGAGGGTGAGCGGTGGTTAGCGCGGCTGCATTGTAATCATATCAGTGGTACGCCGAAGCTACCGTCTTGGGCCATGGGGAACGAGTCACATGATTGAAAATGAGATTTTTCTTTAGCTAATTGGAGTTAGACGGTATAAATGTTTGCGGCCCCACGTTTCATGATTACCCCCCCGCCCCACCCCCATGATCGGAGAATTGTCTCGCTGCGCACGTACGCTACACAGAGTTCGCTCGCGCTCTCTCTCTCTCTCTCTTTCTCCCCCCCCCCCCATCAGAAGAGGTCAAACGTGTGGCAGACTGCTATAAGCTGCATGTCAAGATGTGTAGGACTAACTGCTGAGCAGAACATGTCACTGCAAACGGATGGAGAAGGTTTGTCAGGCGATGAATAACCCGCCAGGCATGTCCCTGAATATATTGCACTGTGTGTGTGTGTGTGTGTGTGTGTGTGTGTGTGTGTGTGTGTGTGTGTGTGTGTGTGTGTGTGTGTGTGTGTGTGTGTGTGTGTGTGTGTGTGTGTGTGTGTGTGTGTGTGTGTGTGTGGTGTGGAAAGGAAGGATGTTTTTATAGTGGAATGTTTAAAAAAGGTTTGACTCTGATTTGAACTCCTATAATTAATTTCAACTTGAGATCTGTGACTTGAACATTTTTGGGGAGAATACACACGCCACAACCCTTTGGACCAATGATGTACCTACAGGAACTGTTGATGTAAAAAAAAATGAATATGTTGGCGTTCTTGCACGCTTATTGCGTTTCTAGGCCACACCCAGATGTTGTCTACTCTTGCATGCGAGTGGCTTGAATAATAAAAATTAAAAAACATTCCGAGTATTCAAATTATTCTAAAGAAGTCTACTATCACTACAGCTTCGTACATTTACTCTTCTAAATATACTGCCAGTCCGTTTAATGTAGAGACTGACTGACTAACTTGTCTGATTGATCAGAAAAAGGAACAAATGTACAGAAAAACTATTTCACAGCTCCGACCCTTACTGAATCTAGTGGATGAGGCTTTAGAAGTCCATTAATCCACCAATGGAAAGTATTCAATAAAGGGACTGGTTCAAACTTAAATCTGACTATTCACCGCAAATAGTCTTCTTTAAAAGGAGACATATTATGGTGCTTTCCCAACAAGTAAACATGGTATTTGAGTTCCAGAAAACATGTTTTTGAAGCTGTTTGCTGGAAATAGCTTTTAGGAAAAAAAATATTGTCGACCGCGATTCCGCTCTGTTTCAGTCCCTTCAGAATGCGCTGTTTCTGGTGTCTGTTGCTTTAATGCAAATGAGCTGCTGCCCATTGACCAATGAGCTGTCAGACTGAACCACAGCATGGAGGAGAAGGGGTTGTTGCCGTTTGCTGACTCCTGGAGCTCTATATCTATCTAATATAATATAATAATATTATCTACGGGTATTTATATAATCTATCTTGTATCACGGCCAAAAGCTATGTGCGCCTCGGATGATATTATGTATAATAAAGGCTGTGTCTGACGTCTCTGGTACTTCCACAAGTAAAGACTCGTAGTGGCCGAGTTCCCCCCGCCGAAGCTGCTCGTCTGCTGGTCCACAAAATCTTAGCGATGCTCTGATTGGAGGGGAGTGGGGAAGTGGGAGGCAATATTCAAAGTTTCCCCCTTCCTACGCAGGAGGGGGCACCGAAACTGACTCGCTCGTTCGGTAGCTGGAGGCGGGCTGCTTCCAGAAATGCGTATTTCACTCAAAAAATCATGTACGGACTTATTTCAAAGTTTGTATGCGTGTGGGAGCACCACCTACCCACAACAACACCCCAAATCCCAGGAAAAGTGCTGTTTTCATAATATGTCCCCTTTAAGGTCCTCCATTGCAAGGCCCTTAGCTTAAATGCACTTCGTAGCTGCTTTTCTTTTCTTGTTCTCTCTCCCTGTTAATTTGCAAATGTCCTCCCCTCTACCTCCCATACCTTCCTCTCTATCTCACTCTAGTAAAAGCATAAAAATACCCAAAAAAGAATAATAATGACATGCATATAATCGCTCTGAAATTGTGCCTACCACACCTTTAAAAGTCCTCAATGTTTTCTAACTAAAGTCTCTCTCTCTCCCTCTCTCTCTCTCCCACTCTCTCTCTCTCTCTCCCTCTCCCCCTCTCTCTCCCCCCTCTCTCCCTCCCTCTTTCTCCAAACAAATCTCAGAGGCGTCTGTTCCTGAATAAACAAACAATTACCAAAAAAACCGAAAATGCCTATTTACCACCAAACCACAACATTAGGTTCCACACACACACACTTCATTACCTCTCTCTGCCTGCGATGGTGAGCGTAGTCCCAGCTCCGCGACGGGCCAAGCCGGAGAACGTCCCACTAAGAGGGTCATTTGCGAGAGTCATCCTCTGTTAAGTGTCAATGAAGACCTCCGGAGAAGCCCAGTGAGGCTGGCCTCGCGGCCGATTGGAACTGGATGTTCAAGCGCAACCGAACCTCCCCGCCTAGACACCGGTGAGCCGGGGGGTGCAGGTGGTTGCTCAGTGGTTCCCAATCGCTGGGTCGCGGTCGCTCCTGGGCAGCAAAATTATTAAAAAAAAATAATAATAATTACATGTACATTCTTTTGCGCAAAAACAGTATAATTGCAATTTTTCTGCAAAAAATTATCATAACTATAATATGTATATTATCCAATTAATGATGTTTGGATTTTTCTTTATTTTTGTAGGTTATGGTTGGGTTCCAAAATATATAGGTCAGCTGTAAGCCGCAAAACCTTTAGAGCTATTGCAGTGGGCTTGGAACCCCTGCTCTAACCAGCATACACCCCCCCCCCCCCCCTCTCGTTGAAGGGACCCCCTCAGGGTATTGAGATCCTGATACCAATGGTCTGTACGAATATAGATAGCTTGATAACATCGGTTTATTTAATTTCTTTGGAACTTTTCCGATTGATTTCCATTTTCTCATGCCAAGAGATTTACCAGTTGACTTGAATTAAAAGAAGTGAATGCAGTTAAAGCATTAACTAGGTTATTTAACAGTTAACTAATGGCCTAGACTAGTAATACTTTGCTCATGATGTTTATGTTTACTAATGGTGTTCATGTTAACTAAAGGTATTCATTGACTGATTATGTCATAGGGATAGGGTTAACCCTAACTCCTTTACTAATGATATAAATGAATGCATATTACAGCATGAAATAAATGTCATTAATTACTTAATATATCCTAATTGTAACGTCTTATGGATTATATTCCATTAATACAAATAATTTAAAACCTGATACAAATAGCTTAAGTGTATAGCACTAATAGCACCCCCATAAATTCAAAACAACCCATTCCCACGGGATAAGTCGTAGTACGATTCAGACTAACGCTCATGAAGTTTGGGCTGTACAGCAGTCTGGAGGGGTTAAGATAAGTAGAGGGAGCCCCCGGTCGCCTGCAATCAGGACAACTGCAGGCCACTCGGTACGTATGCAGAAGTACACCCCCCCCCCCACCCTGAGCTCCATGTTTCAATTAAAAAGTGGTTGCAGTTTGTTTGTTATGACTTGCGCCATTAATTTCACAGGTCTCCAGAGATGTCTGACTCCAGCGTGGTCATGTCATCGAATTAAACACCTCAGCGGAACGGTTAAGTGCAATGATTAAACAAAAGTCACTCAACAAAACAAACAAACACGGACGCACACACACACACACACACACACACACACACACACACACACACACACACACACACACACACACACACACACACACACACACACACACACACACACACACACACACACACACACACACACACACACACACACACACTGACTTGGTTAGAAAAGGTCTTAACGGCGTCAGCAGAAATAAGAGGGGGCACTTTGTTCAATAATTATTATTGCCCCAAGACGTTCTGTCTGGGGGCCGCTGTTGTGTGAAACATTTCCATAATGTAGACGGAGGTTTTAAGAACGAGATATATTGTTTTGAAAAATTAAAGAATTAATAAGTAGCTTATGCAGACGGTAGATAATACAATTAAAGAGAAAGAAAAACGCTAATGACATAAAAGCCTAATAAAACGGGGCTTATGAACACGGTTGGCTGAGACTACTTAAGATGGAGTCGTAACGACAGCTTGTTGCCATGGCAACGTTGACGTCCCACTGCCAACGCAGGTCCTCCCCACACCATGGCAAACCTGTTGGTGGTGTAGCGCTGGGAAGGCCTTCTGAGCGAGGAACGCAACCAGTAGCAACCAGAAACCAGAAGGCTGAGCCAATGGCAGCAAAGCCATGGAGGACCCATTGACCAATGTAATGTCTTCCTTTTCTGCATCATAGTTACAGAGGAAGAAGAATTGTCCAGGCTGTAAAACCTTGAATGATGCGCAGTCCGAAATCAATATAAACCCAATCTGTTAACTATCTCTTACCACATCATCACCTTATCATCGGACGACGAAAAACACCCCGAAATCCAAAAGGACTGGTTGGACGACACAACATGACGAATATGGCCAATGACAGTCGACGCTAAAATATGCGTTAGCGGTCCATTATAGTCCTGTCTTAACTCGGTGCACTTCAACTGTACATGGCCCCACTTGAAGGGAACGGTGGTTCAACACATTGTGCACCCTTCACCTTTGTGCAGCGCAGAGCCCCATTCCAGTGCTTTCATACGATGGAATGATCTGGACGAGTAAGGCTTGCAGTGATGAAAACGACCCGTGTCCACACTACAAAGGACGACTGCTGGGCTCCAAATGTCCACAGTTATTGAAATTGCAAGCCAGCTCCATTGTGTTGTATAATCTTTACGGTGAAATGATTATAAAAGCGTCTTTTATGATGGAGTTCTTGTGCCCTAGGTTATCGGATTCTGATTCTGGTTGGTGACACCGACTGATTGTACGCTCTCTTGTACCCTTTTTTTTGCGTTAATCCGTTTCACCGTGGGTCGGTCTGAATTGAATGAGATTGGATTTGAATGAACCAAAATCACGAGGTCATCATTCAAAAAACTAATCCTCGACTGACCACCGGGCACATACACTCTACATACTTCATACATTAGACGAAAAAAAACCGTAAAGTAAAGAGCAGTAGCCATGGAGACAGTCATTAAAAAGAGTCAGCGATTTAAGTGATGGGGCAGACGGCAGAAAAACTTTTTTCTGCTGCCAACAAATTTTTTTAGAAAAAGTAGTTCCCCAGGCTGGGTTCACAAACGGTTAGAGAGATCGCGTCTAAACCCCTGGGCGCGACATCCAGAGTCGTGGAGCATAATTTAGCCCCTACGAAATACCCCGGAGAAGGGATTGGGTGACATTAATACGGTAAATACACAGTTATGTACATAGGGCATTTAAAGCAGACAGATCTCATCACAGCGGCTGCGCCTTTATTAAAATGTCCAAGGCTACAATGATTGCATTTCCACCGGAAAGCAATAACCCACATGTTATTGTTATTTCATTTACCAACCTTCCCTAGCCCCAGGAGGGGGGGGTGGGGGGGGGGCACGTCTTTATTTAAACAGTCCTTCTGAACGGTCCAAACTTCCTGAATGCTCCCAAATCGCTCCCAACCCGAATGTCCCGAACTTGCTCCAACTTATTTGACTTAATTCATTTTCTCACGGCCAGTGAAGAAACTTTATGAGGATCAAGCAGTCCTTGAGTGAGTCTTCAGTCCAGACGTCATCTTCAAAAGGAAAATATTGGGGAAAAAAAATAAAAGGCCAACGAAAAAAGGGATTTTTTTTCTTGACTTAAGTATTTGACCTTGTCGTTCAGCTACTGTGAAATCACTTCAACGGTGTAAAGAAGTGATTCCCCCCCCCCCCCACACACACACACACACACACACACACACACACACACACACACACACACACACACACACACACACACACACACACACACACACACACACACACACACACACACACACACACACACACACACACACACACACACACACACACACACACACACACACACACACACACCTTTGACCCTGGGGGTTCTGCCCTGAGGTGTAAACTGGATCTCTGCTGTTCCTCAGCTCCCAGAATGAAGCCTTCCAAAAGAGATGGCACCATCATGTGTCGCCAGTCTCCATGGAGTTCACCTACATGACAACATGTGTGAACTGAGTCGGGTTCAAACTAGATTATAAAAAAGTTGCTACATAGACAACAACTTATGGTTCATGCTCAAATATGAAAATCCTCCCCTACGGATCAGCAATGTGTGATGACCTCCTTTAATAAAAAAAATGTTCAATTAGAATAAACAGATTATATATATATATAAACAATGTATTATATCTGCTATAATATAACAGATATTCAATTAGAATAAACAGATTATATATATATATATACAGTATATGTATATCTTTGTGAGGAATCTGAGCACGAAATTGTTGAGACAAGCTGTCTCTCAAAGCCGTTTCTCAAAGCTGGGGAAGACTTTGAGAAACATTTGACTTTGTGGCTTTGAAACATCCTGAGATTCTTAACGACACAATTTCAGTTCTGACCGTTTGGCCTTCTTCAGTCATTATTCATCTGAAGTCGACCTCCAGTTAAGTGGTAAATGGACTGCATTCATACAGCACTTTTTCTAACCACTGGCCACTCAAATCGCTTCTGAATTATTCCCCCGGCATTCACCCACCCACATCATACACACCGACGGTGGTGCCCACCACGCAAGGCGACAGCCAGCTCGTCGAGAGCAGTTAGGGTGAGGCGACTAGCTCAGGGACACTTGGCTGAGAGGAGCCGGGGGAATCGAACTAGCAACCTTCCGGTTTCCGGTCAACCCACTCCACCTCCTGAGCCACCACGCCCAGCTTAATCGGGGAAATCTTTACGAAGCAGGTAGGGGTTAAGTTATCTTAGGCCGCGTTCAGACTGCAGGCAAATCTGATTCAAATCGGATTCCTTCTCATATCCGATTTTTAGGGCTGACTGTCCACACTGTTTTAGCAAGTGTCCAAATCGCATTTGGCTCTGTTCAGACTGGGCCACATTATTGACCCATCTGACAGGTTGCTGTAGCAACGACGTCGGAGCGGAGGCGTCATCCAGCGCGTGTATTGCGTGACGTCATGTAATAGCGACGAGAAAAACAATAACAAACAAGATGGATCAAAGAACGCGAAAGACTTTCATAAATCGACTTATTCCGATACATGTCCTCGAGCTTCGCTTGAACGGACCCATCTCCCCACAGATTAATGAGGCATTTCGTTTCTTCCTCTGTCCAAGGACTGAGGCGGGTGGTTTGGCGCATGGGGTCAGGTCTGGCGTCGCGTAGAGTGACGTCACGGACAGTCAAATCCGATCTGAGTGTTTGGAGCTGTTCAGACTGAGACGCATCTGTCCAAATGCGATCTGAAACCACCTCCCGGAGGTGGTTCCGATCCGTTTCGCAAAAAATCGGATTTCTTGTGACTTGGGACTGTTCAGACTACAAAAGAGTCATCCGGTTCCAATCTGGATGGGCTAAAAATCGGATTTCGGCTGGCAGTCTGAACGCGGCCTTACTCAGGTAGGTTGAAGACAGCGGGGATCGAACCATCTGCTGCATGAGGAGCCCCCCCCCCCCCTCATCAATAAGCATAAAGAGCGTTGGGCGATACACCACCTGGGTCACTCAGGATTTACGACATTACAAGACGCATGCTCAGCCTGAGAAAGACCTCCCCCTCTTGGGGTTCAGTTTGTTCACGGCCTGGTGGACGATGAGCCCGTACTACGGACCGCAGAGTTCTGCCTCAGCTCTGCCCAGGGTTTTTGTTTTTTTTAGACTTGTCTGTTTGGAAGGAGGACAGCCTGACTTCAGGGAGAATAAAAGATGCATTGAACACGAAGGCCTTTCTGTGTGGCTGCAGAAGTGTGAGGAATGCATTAGAAGGGAGTGCAAGAGCGTAAGGAACGCGTTCGGGATATGTATTTCTCGGTCTCTGTGCAATTCTAGGAGAATTACGATACGATTCTGTGCTTTTGTTGAGTTGCCGGGGTAGTCCTAGTCAATGTGCAGTCGTGACTTTGGAAGAAAGTCCTTTTATTCAGACGTTTTAGATTTGTATCTCTAGTATTATGTAATGCTATGGACAAAATACCGTCTCAGCCTAGCAAAGTAAGATAGCATGCCGGCTTTCTGTAATTTATGCAAATTATAGAAATGATATATTGAATTCATTGTGGGCTCTTCTTATGGAACAGCGTGTCACGTTTCTGTAGTGAAGAGCTCACTGATGACTTGTTAGTGAGTCCCTGCTCTCTCTTTGTCTTTCCGTGATTAGATTTTTCCCTTTACATTTTATACAACATTTAAAATAAAACACCATTCATGAATTGTAGGAAGAATCATAGGTGAAAACCAACAAGACAAAAACAATAAAAATACATGAATATCATTTAGCAATCTTACTGATTATTCGTCATTTGGACGGATTGTTCAAAAGAAACTCAATTTATAGTTCAGGATGCTGAAGACCAAAGTCTTGGCATGGATCATTTTAGTGTGACCCCTGGACCTTGAACCCAGCTAACCCAGAATAATAACAGTTGAATTATGATTCACCTTATACAAATTAATATATCTAGATGGACTTCAGGGAAATGTAACGGTCTGGCGGTTTAATTAGGAAAACTAATTTCAACCGAACAGCCCAATTAAAGTACACAAAATTAAGTTTCATACTTTTTGAAATCCTGAGTGGATTTGGTGAAATAGTTTGGGAAATAAGTCTGTCAGTGAATAAGTCAGTGAATGTAATTTCATGTTGTCTTTGAAAAAAACTCATTTGCAGCCCTTAATGAGTTACTCGTGAAAAAGGAAACGAAGATCTTCTGTATGCAAATCCTGCATTTAATTTCATTTCTGGTGAGCAGTTGCAAAAAAAAAAAAACGGATTGAAACGATCTCATTGTCACAGCATCAACCTAGTCCACCTGCCCACCTATGTCTCCCATTTCTCCCCCCCTCCCCTCCCTTCCCGTGCGGTCTCCCCCCCTCAGGCCGACATGAGGAGGTTGGGAGACTGAGGAGACTCACGCAGTCTCTACCCTCCTCACGTCGGCCCGAGACCAAACAGAGGAAGACGCTGACATCCCCTTTAGGAGCCATCAGGCAGAAGTACGAGTGGACGGCGGGTTTGACGTGACAGACGGTGAACCGTATCCTGTCAGAGAGACGCAGGATGGATTAGATTTGCCCGTGCGTTTCCTGCGGTCTCGCTGGGGGGGGGGGGGCTTTCACAGGGCCCTGTCCTGCTGCCCTCCTCTCATGACTTATTTTCTTCAGGACGACAACTCCGACGTCCGCCGGAAGGGGAACACAAAATGAGAAGGCCTGGTGCCTTCGCTTTCAGGGGAAGAGAGCGATAATACAGAAATGAGAGAGAGAGAGAGAGAGAGAGAGAGAGAGAGAGAGAGAGAGGAGAGAGAGAGAGAGAGAGAGAGAGAGAGAGAGAGAGAGAGAGAGAGAGAGAGAGACAGAGAGACAGAGAGAGAGAGAGAGAGAGAGAGAGAGAGAGAGAGAGAGAGAGAGAGAGAGAGAGAGAGAGAGAGAGAGAGAGAGAGAGAGAGAGAGAGAGAGAGAGAGAGAGAGAGAGAGAGAGACAGAGAGAGGCAGAGAGACAGAGAGACAGAGAGAGAGACAGACAGAGAGAGAGGCAGAGAGACAGAGAGAGAGACAGACAGAGAGTGCTTTTAAAAGGTGTTGTAGGTACAATTTCAAAACGATTATTTGCATGTCTTTATTATTTTTTTGTATTTTATGCTTTTACTAGAGTGAGATGGAGAGGAAGGTATGGGAGGTAGAGGGGAGGACATTTTTGAATGAACAGGGTCAGGATTCAACCCCGGGTGGCCGCGTCCAGGACTGAGCCCACGTGGTACGCTCTCTACCCGGTGAGCCGCCCCCTGTGGACGTTTGTTGGAAACGCCATAGCCAGAGTGTAGAGAGTGAGAGGGAGAACAAGAGAGCGAAAGAGACACACACAGACAGACACAGATAAACTGTGAGTGGGTCCACAGAGTTGGTCACTCGGAGGAGTGCAGCATTATTGTGACGCTGAGCCAAAGACAGGGCCCTACGTCACCACTCCATCAACCCCTCCTGTGTGTAAGACAGAACGCGTCTAAAGGGTGGGGTGGCAGGGGAGGTGGGGGGGGGGGGGGTTCCATACGTCCGTCCATGAGAAACACTCCTCTCCCCAGTTGTGATCGTATCTGAATCACATATTCACACTCACAAAAAAAGAAAAACATCAAATAGAATAAGCTGGGAGAGTCATAGCTATTAGATGTATTTGTACTATACAGTAAACTTTATTTACATGATCAATGGCTACAAATTGATAAAAGGAAATTATATTTATGTAAACCCGAAACGGATTTTCCAGTCATTTGCCGATGTTTAGATGAACACGAAAAAAAGAACACAGACGATACCAGCCATCAGGAAATGGCATGATAACGCTTCATAAATGTGGGCAACGCCACACCCAGCTGTGTGATTCGACGTTAAATTAATCAGTTAATTATTACGCGTTGTATACGGCCATTAAATATTCATACGCTTCGATACTTGCCTGGAGACATTCAGAAACATGTTTTTGACCAACATAAAGAAACCGTTCTTTAAAGTGCTTCAACATTCAAGAAGGGATTTAAACAACACACTGAATTCTCTTTTCTATTGATAGATTATTTGTTCCTTAAAGGATCAATGAAATGGCATTAGTCAAGCATACATTGGGTATATTGAAGTTGACGTCACACCAGGGCTGTGAAATTAATCTAATTTTGAGATTAAATTTGGAAGTGTATTTCTTGTATCCATTAAATTTTTTGTAGAAACAACAGCTGGATACATATTTGTACGTTATTTTTGATTTGAACATTTTCTATTCAATCATTTTGTGTATTTTTTAAGTGGAAATTTCAAAGTTCTCAGTTAGAAAGCCTTTTTTTGAAGAGAAATACTGAATAAATGCATCATGTTTTCAAACAAAAAAATAAATCGTTTGAGTACAGTGATTTCAATATTGACCAAAATAATCGCCCTCATGATTTTTTCCATAATCTAGCAGTCCTACGTCACACCGTGTTGAACGCTATGGCGAAGACGCCACGTTCAGAGGTCACTCCCTTTGTTGGCCTGTTGGTTCTCCCTCACAAAATGGCGCCCGGTATGACCCAGTCTCCCATTCCCGATACAAATTGGCCTAGTTGGGTTTAGTGAATGAAGATGTTTACGTTAAGCCACAAGTCAGAAACGGTTACATTTACGTTTTCGTGAGAATATGCTCAGAGTCCCTCGGCAATAGCTAACAGAGCGAAATGTAAGCAAGCATCTAATGGAAAACCATTGCCTTGACCTACCTAGGAGCTTGTTTCAACTCGCAGGGGAAATACAACCAATCAGGAGGCTTGTTCTAGAAATAAACACCTCTGTACCGACGGCCGAGAAAGCAATTTCAATTTGTGCCACCAGGCTTTTTGCAATCACAAATTTGACGTGCGGTCATATGCTGTCCACATGTGCAGGGAGATAGTGGTGGAAGTTATGTACTTATGTGCTCAGGAAAACGCAATCAAGTCAGCAAATACAGCTGTTTTTGGTCTGATTGGACTCTGGTGTTGAAGTTGACTGCATTGGAAAACACACGGTTGAATGCCAGATGAGGCCAGGAATCGACATGCGATCCGGACTCCGTACGTCAGCGGAGGTTCTGTGAACAAACATGAATTTCATCTGTTGATCAATAGTTAGATCATTTCCCCCTCCTCGCATGCCCATGCCACACGCTCTCCAAATGTACAGCGCATCCGTCAGGAATTAATGGGCTCGTGATAAACCGGTGTCGATACAAACACAACAGAAACGTGAATGAACCACACACGTTCATTTCACAGCAGATCGGAGAAAATGTGATTTATTGACACGTGGAAACGACTGAGAAAATGACTCGTCCCCGCCGCGTGCGGAGCGCGCCTAATGAGTTGTGTTTAATTTGTGTAGTGTGATCAAGGGAGTGGAACGCGCTGCAGACACACAACTCGACGAGTGTCTCGTTTGGGCCGGGGCTGCCTGACGACACAGTTTACAGCCCGCGGCGTCGGGAGAGACATCTACAGCAAACTGTTTGTTTTGTTGGCATGTGCCCGCCTGATTTTCTCAATCTTCTTTTTTTGTGAAGGTAAGGGGGAGGGGAAGGCACACGGACATAGTGAAGAGGAGACCAAAAAATACATTTATAGAAAATGGAAAATCAAACGTCTTCTCCTGTCGGCCATGTTTTTCTGCTTCCCATTCGTTCAAACTTCTAAAAGATGCCTGGATTTGTTCGCCGTCTTTCTCTGGGTGATTCCTCAAACTAACGAGGTTCAATCTTGGCCTGTTGTTGCTCTTAAGAGTCATACATGGATTACCTGGTTAGGTTTGAATCCATCCGTGGCATGGCAGTGACCAACATTCAACAGTGTGTAGTAGGCAGAGCACAATACTCTGCATACACCGTTAAACAACTTAGTCACACAAGTTTACAACATCTTAAGATATGAAACATTTACCACTTTAATGCATGCTGGAGTCCATTTCTTGAAAAATACTTTCCTGAGCAGATAGAGAAATGTCCATTTGAACATTTGATTGATTAACCGTGGCTTTATATAAGCTAACATCTAATCGGGATAACATAAACCTGGGCTACGGGCGACCCAGAGAGGACAAACCAAGCAAACAGGCAGACTCTATGTGCTCCTTTCTTTGTCCCTTCATTAATATTTCAAGTTTTGCAGAACATTCAAAGAATGAAGAACTATGTGGTCATTGTAAATATATTTTAGCATAAAATGAAGGACCTCCATTCTTGCCAATCCCAAAGCCTATTGGGTTATAACTGTGGACCACGGGAGATAAGCAGTCTCTGTAATTGGAAAACCAAATCTTATCTTGGTGAAATACCTTTTTTCTTTCTTTTATTGAGCCAACCCTTTTATTTTATTAATCGCCATAAAAACAAGATTTGTTGAATGTCCTAAAACAGCCTCTGTCCAGGAGAATCATTTTTGATAATGATTTAATCATCAGCCCCAGCCTTTGTTCAGTCTAATTGTCATTATTCCTTGTCCTTCTGTTTCCCCCCAAAACAATCTTTTTTTTTTTTACTTTCAGTGTCGGAATGTTAAGTTCCAAATGACATTCTGACACACAGAAGCGAACTTTCGTTTCCTCTGTTAAATAGAGTCGAGTTTGGTTAGGAGGCAAATGCTATCCACAAGGAGGACAAAATGGTGGTGGACTCATTCATGAAGTTCCATTAAAGGTTGGGTATGGGACTTGGCGAAACGCCAGCAGATTTTGAAAATACACAACTCAAATGGTCCTACCCCCTCTCCTTCAACGCTGACTCTGACTCCACCCATTCCAAGTACATGGACGCACAATCATGCACATGCTCGAGAGCGAGCCATTAGCTAGTTAGCTAGCTCCAGTAGCTACCGCAGGATAACAACAAACAGAAGCTTGCTCTGGGTCACGAGCTTTGAGTACGTGCACGAAGGGGTCACGCGCGGGGGGGGGAGGGGGAGTGCAGTACGACCGTTTGATTGACGTACTTACTGTCCAATGCCACTCGGTGGGTCTGGAAATCATTGGCTGGAGTTTTTCGAGCCCTGCCCGTTCCACAGATGATTGACTTGTTTAATTTTCATGTCAGTACTTCTAACTCAGTGGCTGTAAGTGGGTTATGATAAGGATTTCAATTAATTTTGCAAAAATGGCCAACAAAGAGAATTCTATACCCAATCTTTAATCTACGTGTTCAGAAATCTCCATCTCTTGGCGTTGTTGTTTTTCCTTCGTTGGTGCACATTAGGCCTGACCAGTGTGTTGATGAACAGACTCACATCCTACTCTGTATTCTTTGTAGATGTTTATTCATCTGTTTGTTTAATCCTCATGTGGAATGGGATGGCACACATTCAAAGCTTTGGTACATTAGAGCCAAAATAACGACCATGTTTTTGGTCGCGGTACAAATAGCTTTAATGATCACGCTCTTTGTGAAGCTGTCACAAAATGAACCATTCTTTATCTGTCTTTCAAGGCATAGTTGGCAATAAAATAAAACTCACTGACTGCGGTATTTTAAGTAGCCAGCCAGCATGCAAACGATGTTGTCATTTGTTTTCTTGTTTCCAGCGCTTTCAACAGTGCATACAAAGGGGATACCAGTAACAGCAATAAACAACGCAGGGCCCATTTCTAATCTGGAGTTATATCCCCCTTCCAAAATCGCCCCGAGCTGTTGTTTGGAAGAAGAACCAACAAGGCCAGCGGGGGGATCAGATACACAGCCGCTAGTAAACACACGGTGCGTTAGGAAGGCAATGCGGCCAGGATTAAACAAGGCCGGCCGACGCTTGAGCAGAGCCAATTAGGGAGGGGCCTGATTAATCGATGATCATTGATTTTTTAAGAATATTGATGGGCATGATTAATCGACGATCGACTAATGGATCGTTAAGAATTTCGTCGATTACGTACATTTTTCATCGATTAATGCCGTGTGCAATTAAACATTTTAACACACGGGGGCAATATTTTAATTTGCGGCTCCTCCCGCGCAATAAACATCCCGTTTTGAGCGGTGAACTCTTTACGCCTAGCATCTATAAAAGCTATTAAAACTACAAAATGACTATTAATGCAGGCTATGTGGACTTTAGCTCAGCCTGGCTCCGCCCTCTTCCGCCACGTAGCTAAGATGGCTGCCGTTGAGTACGAAAAGTGTACATCGCCACACACTTCGGGATTTGACCGTTTTGAGTACACCATCCGTTTCCTTTCACTTTTAGTACACTTACTTTTGCCCGATCTGAATCGGAACGACCTACGTACTCAAACTTAGGCTAGTGAGTACGGATAGTATGGACATTGGAACACGGCGATGTATTTCAAAAGTAATCATGAAGCGGACGAGGCCACGGCAAAGTCTGGTGTGGGACCGTGATGGTTTAAAAAATGACTTATTGGGAGCAGCACTATAGGCCTACCACTCAAGGCGAGGTTGGTATCGAAGCAGAAATAAAAAAACTCTGAGCCCCTGGATTGCTAGGCTGGTGGAAAGTTGTTCCCCCGCTTCGCCAAGTTAGCGCGGAGGTATTTGAGCATCACGGCAGCGTCGGTCCCCTCAGAGCGGGTGTTTTCGGCGGCTGGACTGACGGTCTCCAGGCTGCGTTCGCGTCTGACCCCGGACCATGTCAACATGTTCATCTTTCTGAACAGAAATCCGTAGACTGGTGCTGAAGTTGTGTGAGTTACTGGTTCCGCTTTCAGAACTTTTGTTACTAAGCCTAATTAATTTTTCTCTGCCTTTTTTTTTATATATTGGCTAATGTAGAAAGCGTTGGCCACTCAGGATCGACCCAGCGTATTTAACGTAGGTTTAACGCTGTGATTGGTCACGTGGGTCAGTTCCGATACACCACAATTTAAACAAGAAGCGTTCTGCTCCCCCCCCCCCCCCCCCCCCGCCCCCCTCAAACAGACATCCCGGAGGAACCCCTGAAGTCCATACTCTTGTTTAAAAGTCGTCACAGAGGCTGCTGTCCGCTGATCACTGTTCATTGATGAACCCAAAATCAATACAAACTTTAACAAACGACCAACAATCTGTCCCCAGAAGGTCGGGGGGGGGGGGGGGGGGGGGGATGGGGAGGATCTAGAGAAGGCGACCTCACTTAATATTCAGGCTTTCACTAGCAGACCTCTGTGATAGATGATGACTGTCGAAAGGTACAAGAGCAATACCCCCTCGTGGGATATTTCGACCTCTTTCTCCCTTTCTCCCCCTCTCCCCGTCTCCCCCTCTCTCAGAGAACGCAGGAAAGCTATAATTGGATACCCCTCGACTCGTAATGGAGGTTTCCGACCTTAAAAACCCACTGAAGCAACCGACTCTTCCAGCGCGACACAGTCTCCCGTCTGGGCTTCTTTGTTTCATTAATGCGATGATTCCGCCAGGCGTCGACCAGGGATAAGGCTCAGCTCCAATAAAAAGGTTTGGGAATCACGGATCAATCCATTAAAAGAAGTCTGTAGATAGAGGACAGAGCGATGATGTACTCTCCGTGCATATCCTGTAACAGCCTATGAACCGGCAGCAAAGGGGCCGATACATCACGTTCCGCGACATTATCCAAGAAGTTTTATGGCCCGGAAAAACCTGGGAAAGACGTTTTCATGTGGAGTTTCTGGCCGTGCCCGGCTTCCTCGCACCTTCAGCCTAACCCCTGGCATCTCTGCCTCTTCCTTGCTCTTATTCAATCAGCCAATAGCAGTGATCTATGGAGCGGGTTCTAAATGAGTTCATCAGACAGGACAGAAAGGGCCGTGTCCCCGGGGGACACGGCCCTTTCTGTCCCGTCTGATGAACTCATTTAGAACCCATCGCTAACTCTCGCCGGGGCTAATTTGTGGCTGGTTCCTTTTTTTCCCCGGAGTGCCGCGGAGACAACGATCGCTGAAGGTTGCTAGTTCGTTCCCCGGCGCATCCTAGCCGAGTGACGAGCTGGCCGTCGCCTTGCATGGTTCACTCCGTCGTCGGTGTGTGATTGTGCGAATGAATGGCTGTAAAGGCTTAGTTATGGTACCAACACAAAGTCCTTGCGGCCCCTCCTTGCGTCGACCGCGAGGCCAAGACGTGCTCCTCCCGCATGCGCTGTGATTGGTTCCGCTCACTTAAAACCGGACACGGATCCAAAACCGGTTCACGGCTGCGTCGATGCGTCCGCGTGGTCGCTACGTTGCGTTGACGTGGAACCATAATTGAGCCTTAAGTCGCTTTGGATAAAAAAGCGTCAGCAAGATCTCCTAAATGTAAATGTGCAGAGGCCCGGTGGTTTGACCGTCTCCGTGCGTTCGGGTCGGGGAGAGGACAGGGCCAGGACGGAGGAAGAGGATCCACTGAGATCAACGCATCATGGAGGGAAACGGGTCAGGGCTACCAGCCGGCTCACATGCCATGTCTGTCACCAGAGGACCGTTTGGATGTTAATGGTGGATATTCCTGACCGCTATCGCGTCCCCATCGATTACAGAATGAAGTATTTCCTCTTGAAGAACTTCAATGCTTGCCCTTGAGGATACAATAAAACAAAATCATGCTCCCTGTTATTCAACTGTTCCACTCATAAAAAGAGCACTTAACTTTTCTAGATAAAATGGGCATTTTAACATTCAGGCTCCATAGTTTTAGACACTAAACAAAACATTTTATTTTCCTTTTCCAACAATGAAATCAAAGTGCTGTAGTCATCTTTTGTCACCGGCGATGAAAAAATACCGAGCCACGGTCTGTATTTTAAGAGGGCTTCAACAAATCAAAGTGGAAGTGAAAGCGGTAAAAAAAATAATCAGCCAAAAGAAAACAAAAGAAAGACACCGAAAGAGAGGAAGGGTGGGTGGGGGGTGGGGGGGTGGGGGGCTGAAGGGAGCCCAACAACACACAGAGGAGTTGACGGTAAGGACTCTGGGCATTCTGCAGAGGGGGGAGTCAGATGGCTTGGCTTGGGGGTTGACCTCCACAACGCCTTGTCACATCCCATAACGTAGAAACAATTATCCCTGCCGAACAAGATCTGGCACAAGGGAGGGGGGGGGGGGGGGGGGCACATCTGGTTGAACCGTCTCCCTTGGGTGCTGTGTTGTTATTTGATTACACGGCTAGCAAGGACCGGGAATAAAGACCCCCCCCCCCTCCCCCCTGTCACCGCGGTGAGTCACCCCCTCCACCCACCAGACCTAATCAGAAAGTGTGTTATTGAAGGAGAGCACTCCCTAGGGGGGCAATTACACAGGCGCACACACAGACACACTTTCATTTTGTGTGCGACCACGGCATCTCGTACGGGGAAACGTGTGGCTGGCTCACAGAAGGTTCCCCCTCTTGAGGGACAAAATGGCGGATCAGAGTGGCGGTTTGGAATTGAAAGGGTTTTTATGTATGGCGTGTTTATTTTATGGTAAACTTTTTGGAAAGTATTTGGTGATTCTTGAACTCTCGGACTCAGCCAGTGAGGTAGGCCTCATTGTCTACAAGTTCTAACAAAGAAAATGCAAATGGACCAATTATTTAAAATTGGGCATGAATAATGGGTTTTTTTTTGCGTTGAATGTATTTGCTTTTGTTTGGTGCTATTCATCTGTTTTTCTGACGGCTACTTGTTGCGTTTGTTTCTGCAATTATCAGAAAAAGCAGACGCAGGAACCTCGTCTGACTCCTGTTGCCTCCACAACACCTCCTCTCTCACGGCTGCCTGCCGACAAACCCCAGAATAATCACACACACTCTCAACTGTTAGTCGCAAATTAAACAAAAAAGGACTTTTAACGATTGAAAACAATTCGATATGAAAACTGCTTGAAAATTGCAATTCCTCATCGTTCCCCTACTCATCTCTTTAATTGAACACGTCGGATTTGATTAGAACTCAACATGAACTAATGAGTAAAACATGAAAATGGTGAGGGCTTGATTTCCCATTCGTCAGTCTAATTCCGTTTTTCCAATATCGGCATCCAGTTTCTTTTGGACGGCCGCCCGCGTTGATTGAAATGCAACCGTCTTATAATCTATGAGGCGACTCGGGTGGCAGAGACTCTCAATGGCACACGTATGATTTCCCGTTGATTATCGATATGACGTTCAGCACAACCTAATGACATGTCCACAGCATTGAGCTTCTAGACCCTGTTCAGTAGTCTGCTAATCCAGAGGCAGGGCAGACTCAATGGTTAGGGTTAGCATCCACATACCCCTGACTAAATGAACTGTATTTATATAGCGCTTGTATTCAAAGCGCTTGACAATATTGCCTGATTTTAACCCATTCATGCACACATAACACTCATCGGTTCAATCATCCCACATCCCCACATATCCCTGACCACTTCAAACTACTTCAGACCACCTCAGACCGCTTTAAATAGCTTCAGACCACTTAAGACTGCTTAGAAACCGTTTCAAACCACCTCAGACTGCTTTAAATCGCTTCAGACAACCTCAGACTGCTTAACACCACTTGAAAACACTACACAACCACCTCAGACTGCCTGAACTGCTTCTAACCGCTTCAAAATTATTTTCAAACCATTTCAAACCTCCGTGTTGATTTTGATCAGACGCTGATTAAAAATGTTGGCTTGTGTCTCCTATTGTCTGTGATAAACCCGGTTAGGAACACGCACACATTGACAGAGGATAATGTTTGCACGCACACACAAACACAGAGGATGTTTGCACACATGCAGGATGTTTACACACACACACTCACACAGGATAATGTTCTCACACACAGGATAATGTTCTCACACACAGGATAATGTTCTCACACACGCACAGGATAATGTTCTCACACACGCACAGGATAATGTTCACACACACACACACACACACACAACAACACACCACACACACACACACACACACACACACAGGATATGTTCTCACACACACCACACACAAGATGTCCACCACGCACAGGATAATGTTCTCACACACACACACACACACACACACACACACACACACACACACACACACACACACACACACACACACACACACACTTGTCATGATTGGATAATGTCGGAGCTTTCCTTTGAGCCAACAATGTGTTTTACAATCTGTATTCTTCATCTTAGAAGCAGCCGAATTGAATTATGGCCCTCATCTCGGCTGGAGCAGGCCTCTTAACACCACGTTGGAGAGACACCACGCGTCACCAGACACCACCCACGCACCAACAACACCACCAGCATATTGGCTTTAAGGCAATGAACTAAGGAGAGGGCGCAGACTCTCCTCCGACAACCCCCCCACACTTCACACTCATCCAAAACTACCAAGACAATGACGACCAATCGAGGGGCATTCTCCTCATTCAACACAGTTGGTTTTGTTTTGTTATCAGAATTAGATACACAAGAAAAAATGATAATACTGATATCGCTGGCCACCCCCCCACGGGCAACACGGAACGATAATAAGCTTCCGGTCTCATTGAAATGCGAGACACGCAGCGAATAACCAGCCGCAAACAAAAAGGGCCACAGCCCCCCCCCGGCACGGCACAACAGAAAGAGCCGCGGAGCAGTGCCCAAAGAGAATCAGGGGAGACGTCCGTTTCTTAGGTCGAAAAAAAAGCTCTGGCTCCCGGAAAGCTGGGGCCGGCCAAATCTGTGGCGGTCCAACGTGTGTGCTGTGGTCGTATTTTCTCCGGGCTTTGAAGGGTGTTCTTCTTTATAGATCACGACAGCATGGGCTTTGAGATTGAAAAGGGAATTGATGGCTGGATTGAGCCCTGTTCATCTGGGAAGAGGATTCGGGATTAGAGGGTTTACCGGGAGTCAAAAGGGGGCGTCTGGGACGATCAACGTTGCGGCTTCGGGTGAATGGGACACGGTTTGTTTTGGTGGGGGCCCACTGACGGGGCCCCGGTGAGGTGCTTGGGTCCATAAGAGGCAGGGATAACATTACACAATACGTGTTATGATAGGAGACAAGACATTGTCCGCGCTCTGCCGTTTGTACATTCTGTATTACAATAATGCTTTGTCCTGAATGTACTTTTTTTTTTTTACTTCAATCGCATGCTTGGTCACCATTATCCACCTCTAATGATCGTTTGCAAAGTGTTCCGTTTGCGTGGCGAATATTTAATGCTAAAACCGCAGAAATGCAATATCGAGACATTAAGTAAGCTTTTCAGTAATGAGATTCACAAACGGTTACGCCTGAAATGTTTTTGCTTTGTGTTCCATTTTAAACTAAGCATCCCTTGTATAGTTTTATATCCGCTGCAAAAAAAAAAGTAAAAAGGTACAATCCTATAATCCATCGGATTGCCTCAGTGCGTTCTTCTGTGTGTGTGTGTGTGTGTGTGTGTGTGTGTGTGTGTGTGTGTGTGTGTGTGTGTGTGTGTGTGTGTGTGTGTGTGTGTGTGTGTGTGTGTGTGTGTTGTGTACACGCAAAACTTATCTCCCAATCACGGCCTTGAAATGAGATCTCTGAAGGTCCTTGAAGAGATGATGGCCAGGGATGCTCTCAAGGTGTGTGTGTGTGTGTGTGTGTGTGTGTGTGTGTGTGTGTGTGTGTGTGTGTGTGTGTGTGTGTGTGTGTGTGTGTGTGTGTGTGTGAGGTTAGCTGTGTGTGTGTGTGTGCGTTTGCGTTGCGTGTGTGTGTGTGTGTGTGTGTGTGTGCGCGCGCGCGCGCGCCACGTCAGTTAGCTCCCTACTGTTCATTTGCATCTTGACATTTCCCAGGAATTTCCCATTTGTCTCACTAATTTAATTTTCCCCCTCGTATCAAAATGTCAAACGTCTTTAATTCGCCTTAATCCACACGCGGGCGGATTCCGTTGACGCCGGACGGAACGTCTAAACCGGAATCAATTTAATGACTTAAAAAAAAATAAAAAAGGGGAGGAGAGAGGGACTGGAAATGCCGACATGCATGTTTCCTGTGGTTATTAGGCCTTAAAGAGCCACACGAGCTCCGTCTCACGCAGTGCTGCCCCACAACACTGCAGTGTCTGCATGGGGGGGGGGTGGGCATAGATCACACACCAATCACATCGCTTCGCGCTCCATTTTTTAAATTAACTTCTCCCCGCTCTCCCGCTTTCCAGTATCGAGCCGAGTCGCATCACAGTGCTTAAATTTGCATACGCGATCTGATTGGATGACGGATCCGTCGCTGCCGAAAAAGTTGAACATTTTTCAACTTTCTGACGGTTTCGAACGCTCCAACTGAACGGACGGATCCACAATGCATTGCGCGTCCGTCCCCATTCAAAGTCAATGGATACGGATCAACGCGTCATCGACACTTACCGACGCGGTACGATATTGTGCATCGTATTGCCCATTGCGTCATCGTTTTTTTATGATTGCAGCGGTGAATGACATGTGGCTTTTACCCACAGTCCTTAGCAATCCCCACCATACACTCGGCGGCTTATAGGAGTGGATGCTGCTGCTGCATTGGCTTTCTGATTCCGATGTGAAATGGAGTTCGCACTAACCCTTTTGGAAACACCAGTCATTCTCCTGAGGTCTCCACTGTGTGTGTGTGTGTGTGTGTGTGTGTGTGTGTGTGTGTGTGTGTGTGTGTGTGTGTGTGTGTGTGTGTGTGTGTGTGTGTGTGTGTGTGTGTGTGTGTGTGTGTGTGTGTGTGTGTGTGTGTACACTAAAAATAATAAGGAATACAAATAGAGGGAAGAATCGTCTGGGCGGAAAAAGATTAATATCCGTGAGCTCCGGGCAACATTGCTCTCCCAAAAAAAAATGTGTGCACGTTGCGTCCAACCGCAATAAATCTTTAAGAGGCGCGTGCGTGACATCCAACCGCTGTAAATCTCACTCTCTCCCCTCTGTCCTCTCATTGTCTGGAGGTCAATGATCACAGCCTTCACAAAGAACACGTTAAGGAGCTTTTTAACGAGAGCCCACGGAACCGGATTCAACCGGAATCACCACAGAGTGCCTCTTTGGGCCTCCGGTCTATTCCGGCTATTGCTGAAGCGGTTTCGTAGCGAGCGAAGCGTGTAAAAACCTCTCTCACGCGTTTGTTAACGGTCTGATTTGCGACTTTCACATGTGAAATTCTTCCTCAATTAGTGGGCTCGACACACACACACACACACACACACACACACACACACACACACACACACACACACACACACACACACACACACACACACACACACACACACACACACACACACACACACACACACACACACACACACAACCAGAATTGCCAAGTTAGCAATTAGCCGTTACTCGAGGGGTTGCTGTGAGCTAACTTGACTAGCTTGCAGCTAACAGATGTATAGGAACGATCCTACTGTTCAACATGTATCGGGCCAACAATGTTCACAAAGACTCATTATTCGTAACTTTTCTTCACGCAACCATCATGTTCTCTATCCATTTTCCCCTCAACCCCACAGAAAATGCAGCAGAGAATTGTTTTTATGAACTAGCTGAAACATATGTTTGCGTTTATATTTATAGCAACTGCTATCCGTCACTCGTTTAAAGTCAGGACAGCTTTCACTCGACTTAACAAACTCCTCGAATTGGGACGGTGGAAATGTGGTTCTCTCTGTATGCGAGTGGGCACGTGCTTGTGTGTGTGTGTGTGTGTGTGTGTGCAACTGTGCACGTGTGAGTGCAGCGCGGTGGAATACAAGCCGAGAGGCCAGGATCTGCTGGGGGAAGCAAATAAAGTGAGACAAATTAGATCCTACGATGGGGGTGTGTGTGTGTGTGTGTGTGTGTGTGTGTGTGTGTGTGTGTGTGTGTGTGTGTGTGTGTGTGTGTGTGTGTGTGTGTGTGTGTGTGTGTGTTTATTTGAGACGAGGTCGGTCCTCTTGTATCACCTCATTACTCTGATGGCGTTCGCATTATTCCAGTGTCACGGACGTGTTGAAAAATCCCCCCCCCCCCTCCCAACAATGCTTCACTAGCCTTGGACTCACTGATCATCTTCATTCATCAGCACCGAGGCCAAGAGAGAGCACACACACACACACACACACACACACACACACACACACACACACACACACACACACACACACACACACACACACACACACACACACACACACACACACACACACACACACACACACGTTGAAGACAGCATAATGGTTCAATAACATATTGCCGCCATCGACTCATATTAAGGAGCGTCTTTGGGGTTATTGTTTTAGTCGTGATGCATGTTGCTCTCCGCCGCCAGGCCATAACACAACATATCCGCAGATGACCGGCAGAGTGGATAAACTGGAAATGTACTTTTGATACAAAACCTGACGATGGGAATAAAAATCCATCATTGTTGTGACGCCGTTCGTGCATCTTAGGGCCTTGAACAGGTGTTTTCCCACTCCAACGTCACCGGGGCAGGTAAGGTGCACTTGGCGTGATTTGTCACTGGCCGCTTTGTCATCGTTCAACAAAAAAATGACGTGACGGAGGCAGATTTCCAAAATGGCTTGTAAGCGCTAATCACTCACACCTGGTGGTATAATATAGACCCTTGGGAAAAGGCTTCCCGAGTGCTTCTTACTTTCACGCCTGATCCTCGTTTTGATCCTTTCACAGGATTGTGACAAAACACGCTTGCCAGCTTCTTGGGTAAAACTATTAAAGTCAGACGTCTGCCCTACATTTGAATGTGCAGCTCATTAAAAGGCTGCTGTAGGTACATTTATAGAGCTTTAGTGGAGTGTAATTTGTAGACCCCCAAAAAAACAACAACGTTGATTCAAGAGTTTCCGGGACTTCCTCCAGGGCTGACGTTAGCGTGACCAACCGACGTATCTCCACACGGGATCACCCCCCCCCCGCGCCATTCGTCGCCCGCTCCACCAGCGACGCTACGTCACATCGGCGTCGGCGTTCTCCCTTGTTGTCCGACGAAGGACTTGCATAAAGATTCAGTTATTCAGTAACGACGACCACCCACCAACGTAGCTGGCAGGGCGCTCTCCTGTCCCCCTGCCAGCTCTCCGCCGCGCTGGCAGCGGAATCCATTGAACCCTTCGGAAAAACAAAACCAGAACAGGGAAAGTCGAAGGAAGGGAGAAAGCAAGCAGCCAGCGCGCCGAGGAGACGATTGTTCTCGGGGGATGTCGCGGGAAATGTTTCACACGATGTAAGGCCCGTCTAGAAAGAGCCGCGCGGCTCCTCACCTTCTGTGTGAAGCCGTCAAGGGTACGGGGGAAAAGAAAGCCGATTAATCCCGGCGCCGGCCCGCTGTGGACGCGTGGGAGGAGACACCTGCTCCTCGCTGAGCGTCGGTGAGACGGAGCTACAGCTGGAGGGGAGCGTTAAGGACTCGGTGGCGGTCTGTCCTTTAAAAAGGGGCCAACACACCGCCCAGAATCAAACCAACGGCCAACTGCCGCTGAAAAGTTGCATTGAGACAAACAGCGAAGACTACTGCCAACGAGACAGTAGCGTGTGTACGTTCTGCGCTTGCGTGAGATGCAATAAGTCTCCTTAACATCGGGTGGCGCTGGTCTCGGGGTGCTAGTCCTCCCCTCCCACAAACCGTGCTGATTCCTGGGAAATGTCAAGATGCTTTATCAGAGGCCAGATGCCTCAGACGCCCAACGCTCTCAGATTTTTGCACAAGACATCCTCTAGTCTGCGCGGTTCCAAAAGCTTTCCAATAGAAACCCCAGTGGTTTCTATTCTCTCACCCAAGTCTAGCATTCGTTATGATCTTAGCATCGTTATTGAAAACGGGAGAAACGGTTGGTCTCTCTTAACGGTGGCTTCAACGGAACGTGAAGAGAGAGCAGATGCGATTCATGGCCCGCTACGTTCTGAGAAATCATTTACAGACCTGTGGGGGAGAGAGCCGCCTCCCGCGACCACCTCGCCGACAGCATCCAAATCAAATCAATCAATCCCTCCCTCACTCCCTCCAAAAAAAGTTGAAGATTAAAAAACTTTAAAGAAAAATTAATTGAGTGGGCCCGGATGAGTTATTGATTCACGGCGTGTCACTGCTGTTGGTGAACGAGTGGGACGCTTATTTTACACTCTGTGACAAAACACACGGAATGAGCTGATAATGAACCAGTCACGGTGGAGCGCGAACGGTCGCAGAGTAAACTGTGACGGCGCCATCCGGGCAGCGGCCCTCAGACTAATGTCATTACGTGGGAGTGGGGGGGGGGGGCGTGTGAGCGTTTGGCCATGGTGGGTCTCAACCTTGATTTCTTGTTTTTTTGTCCAAACCAGCAGGTGCATCTGTGGGCGGCAGTAGCTCAGGAGGTTTGAGCGGGTTGACTTGGTAACCTGAAGGTTGCTGGTTCGATCCCCGGCTCCTCCTAGCCGAGTGTGGAGGTGTCCCTGAGCGAGACGCCTCACCCTGACTGCTCCCCTGACGAGCCGGCTGTCGCCCTGCGTGGCTGACCCCCCCGTTGGTGTGTGAATGTGTGCATGACTGGTTGAATGACAAGAAAAAGCACTATATAAATCCAGTCCATTTACCATTAAGAAAGCATTGTTTGCTAGGTTGTAAGCCTACATTCGAAGTTGATTGGGCCTGGTGGTGGAGTCCGATGTTTTCTGCGTCAACACCCATCAGCTTCACATCGCCTGGTGGAGGGACAAGCTTTAAATAACGCTGGTGTAGTTCATCCTCTGGTAAAGGCAACGTGCTGCACACATGATGTGTCACAGTTTAACGACAAGCCTGCGTTCGACCAATAACCTCAGACCCGCTGTAAAGCATATAATGGTAAATACTTTTATTTAGCGTTTCTTTCCCTTGGTGGAACTTTAGCAAAGTAGGGCCGTTGCAGTTTGCACGGTCATTAGATTTCTCTTGATCCATAAAGCACCTTAATATTTTATGATAAATGATTAAAAAGGTCTCGAAAGCAAAATGGTTCAATGTTCATTTTAAAAACCACTGCACTTGGTTTGTTTATGTGCTTTGTTTTCTACCTCGACTGGTAATTTCTGATCAAGCATGGACGGAATTAACAGCGCAAATATGCGATATTCATCAACTGTTAAATTGCCTTGCGGTGAGGGAAATTGCGTGTGTAATTCAATCAATTATTCGCTGCGTCTTTCGAGGCAGCGAGTGAAAACGAATTGTGTTCATACAGCAGACCATAGGGTTATCGTATTCTCTGCAATTCCTGTACCCCTCTCCCCCCTCCCAAACCCCAGCAACTGCCATCATCATCTACCGACGCGAGCCTATTAATGCAGGCCATACGAACAATGTAATTTCCTTAATTTACTTCCCAAAGAAAAGTAAATCGTTAAGGGAATTAGTGAGCCATGAGCGAGGTCTGCTATGCCTGCGTGCGGCGAAATAAAGCAGAAGCACCACAAAGCTTTATGAGAGACCTGCCAGTGTGTGCGATAAAGCGAGTTCTTGAAGTCGTCTTTGAACTGGAGCTTAAGAACTGAATCGGGTTGGTGAGAAGTAAAAGAAGATGAAAGGGGTTCCGTGTACACATTATCCGAGCCGTTTGAATGTTTTCATTTAAACGTGGAAAAAGGGTAATATATATTAGCATCGAAGGATCATGGTGGGCATTAGCAGCAACTTAATCAGGTACGCTCTGTCCAAGTTAAAAGCATCCTCGATTGGTGAGGATAGCCCCAATGTAGAGGGTGACTCCACAGGTAAGCACAGTCCAGTCCAATATTTAAGAACCTTGACCCCTCCTGCTCATGTAAAGCTTGTACGATAATGAGGAGAGTAGCTGCTAAGAACATACAGAGGTAAGCCAAGTTCTCAACATTTCACGAGCATCGTTTGTCCGTTAATAAGAATATCTTAAGTATAATAAAGTAACCCATCACCCCACGAAAGGCATTGCTCTGCCCTCATTGTTCTCTAACAAATTGAACATTTTTTAACAAAGGTCGTACCTACACAAGAGAAAGCCAGGCCTAGATAACAGTCAGCTTTTTTGACCTGACGT
>OLKM01000117.1:66118-119216 GCA_900291075.1 Melanogrammus aeglefinus | reverse complement strand
GAGTTATTGATACGGCGTGTCACTGCTGTTGCGTGAACCGAGCTGGGACGCTTATTTTTACACTCTGTGACACAAAAACACACGGGAATGAGCTGATAATGACCCAGTCACGGTGGAGCCGAACGGTCGCAGAGTAAACTGCTTGACGGCGCCATCCGGGCAGCGGCCTCAGACTAATGTCATTACGTGGAGTGGGGTGGGGCGTAGCGTGTGAGCGTTTGGCCCATGGTGGGTGTCTCACCTTGATTTTCTTGTTTTTTGTCCAAACCAGCAGGGTGCATCTGTGGGCGGCAGTTAGCTCAGGAGGTTGAGCGCGGTTGATTGTAACCTGAAGGTGCTGGTTCGATCCCCGGCTCCTCCTAGCGGAGTGTGGAGGTATTGTCCCTGAGCGAGACGCCTCACCCTGACTGCTCCCTGACGAGCCGGCTGTTGGCCCTGCGTGGCTGACCCCCCGTTTGGTGTGTGAATGTGTGCATGACTGGTTGAATGACAAGAAAAAGCACTTATATAAATCCAGGTCCATTTAACCATAAGAAAGCATTGTTTTGCTAGGTTGTAAGCCTACATTCGAAGTTGATTGGGCCTGGTGGTGGAGTCGATGTTTTTCTGCGTCAAACACCCATTCAGCTTCCACATCGCCTGGTGGAGGGACAAGCTTTAAATAACGCTGGTGTAGTTCATCCTCTGGTAAAGGCAACGTGCTGCACACATGATGTGTCACAGTTTAACGACAAGCCTGCGTTCGACCAATAACCTCAGACCCGCTGTAAAGCATATAATGGTAAATACTTTTATTTAGCGTTTCTTTCCCTTGGTGGAACTTTAGCAAAGTAGGGCCGTTGCAGTTTGCACGGTCATTAGATTTCTCTTGATCCATAAAGCACCTTAATATTTTATGATAAATGATTAAAAAGGTCTCGAAAGCAAAATGGTTCAATGTTCATTTTAAAAACCACTGCACTTGGTTTGTTTATGTGCTTTGTTTTCTACCTCGACTGGTAATTTCTGATCAAGCATGGACGGAATTAACAGCGCAAATATGCGATATTCATCAACTGTTAAATTGCCTTGCTGGTGATGAGGGAAATTGCGTGTGTAATTCAATCAATTATTCGCTGCGTCTTTCGAGCGGCAGCGAGTTGAAACGAATTGGTGTTCATACAGCAGACCATTAGGGTTATCGTATTCTCATGCATTCCCTGTATCCCCTTCTCCCCCCTCCAAACCCCAGCAAACTCCATCATTCAGTCTACCGACGCGCAGCCTATTAATGCAGGCCATTAACGAAACAATGTAATTTCCTTAATTTACTTCCCAAAGAAAAGTAAATCGTTAAGGGAATTAGTGAGCCATGAGCGAGGTCTGCTATGCCTGCGTGCGGGCGAATAATAGGCAGAAGGCACCACAAAGCCTTTATGAGAGACCTGCCCAGTGTTGCGTGATAAAGGCTGAGTTTGAAGTCAGTCTTTTGAATCTGGAGCCTTAAAAACTGAATCTGGGTTGGTTGAGAAGTAAAAGAACGATGAAAGGGGTTCCGGTGGTACACATTAATCCGAGGCCGGTTTGATGTTTTCTTTAAACTGGAAAAGAGGGTAATATATATTTAGCATCGGAGGGATGATGGTGGGGGCATTAGGCAAGCAACTTATATTCACAGGTACGCTCTGTCCAAGTTTAAGCTATCCTAGGGTGAGGATAGTCCAGTGGTTAGAGTTTGACTCCCAGCAGGTCCAGCGCCAGAGTCCAGTCTCAATATATCTAAGAACCCTTACCCCTACCTGCTCATTAAAGACATGTACGATTAAATGAAGGAGAGGTGAGTCTGCTTAATGACTACAGATTATAGCTATAGTTCTTACATTTTCATCGAAGCCATCGTTTGGTCTCGTTTAAAATGATATCTTAAGATAATTAAGTAAACCCAGTCCACCCCCACGACAAGGCCTTTCTCTGCCCTCTCATTTTGTTCTCTACAGAATTGGACATTTTTAACAAAAGGCGATACCTACACAAGAGAACAGCCAAGCACCAGATCAAAAGTCAGCTTTTGATCTGGACGTTTTATATTCGCTTCGACAGCTCCATTGGTGGGAGGTAGCGTCACGAAGAAAACCATTTGCATTCCCTAGTGAGCGGCGTGTCAATCTTTTTGTCGAGTGCCGTTACATACGTGTACTCGGAGGTGTAAAAAAAAGATCAGTCATTTGTCAAACATGCCTGACGGGGACTGTGGCAAATGATGAAGGGTTTTGGCAGAGGGGGGGGAATTAGAGACATCATTGGAAACGTCGGAATTCACAACGCGTACCTGTGCTTACCTTTCCCGCGTTTGTTGATGTTTTGAAGGAACATTGTGTCACCGACACCGCGTTCGACCGTCTTTCAGAGCCTTATGCTCAGCTAGGCGTCATGCAGATAGACAGACAGCTTAATAGCATATTATTCCAGAAATACATCGCGGCAAAAAAAAGATGTTTACCGAAAGCGAAATATAGTCATCATAAGCAAGTGTCAAACGAGAATAACTGGGAAAGTATGACATATTTATAATTTGGCGCGCGCACACACACGCAAACGCACGCACACACACACACAATTATGATTGTATGATTTTATTTTGGATTTCTTTTATATGATAGTTTACTAGCAAACTATGGTAAAAATCCCACAGAGCAGGACTCCATCCCACTACACAATATTTTCTCTCACTTTCAGAAATTTTTTCTTTGCAGTTTGACCTCTTGGACGCAGGCCAAGGCCGCCTCGTAGGCACTCCCGAGATGAATTTACTGCCAAGATTGACACACACACACACACACACACACACACACACACACACACACACACACACACACACACACACACACACACACACACACACACACACACACACACACACACACACACACACACACACACACACACACACACACACACACACACACACACACACACACCCCGGGACCCCGGGACCCCGTGGGTCCAGGTATCAGATGGTCCTTCTGAAACAAGACTGAACCGGTCGAGTGAGGCGCGCGAGAAAGAAAACTAGGTTTCGGTGCGGTTTTATTTTATTTGCCCCCAATCTCCAAGGTGACTAAAAAAAAAAACAAGTTTTGGTACCACGTTGACGCAACGCGAGGAGGCGGTGGGCCGGCCTTGTGTCCACCGCAAGGGCCTGACATGCGCCTCCCAAAAAGCGAAACCTTGCTCCGAGGCGACGCAGCAGCGAGGGCTGTGATTGGCCCGCTAAAGTAAGCCGACGGCACGCTTGCATGCATGGTTTAGTACGTATTAAGGGCTCAGTTATGGTTCCACGTTGGCGCAAGGCGAGGACCAGGCAGACGCTTTGACGCAGTCGTGAACCTTTATGGTTCTGTGTCGGGTTTTCGTGAGCGGACCAATCACAGCCCTTGCTGCTGCTGCTGCATCGACGCAAGGTTACAATTTTTGGGAGGCGCACGTCAGGTCCTCGCGGTGGACGCAAGGACGTAAGGGGTCCGTAAACCCCCTTGCTTTGCGTCGATGTGGAACCATAAAAAGTAGCCCGCTCTCTTTTCACACGTTGCCCGAGGCGCCGGCGGCGGCAGCGTGTCTGTCGCCATGTAATACCCCCTGATGATTGGCTAATGATGTGATTAGTGCTGATTTTAACCCAAGCAGTGGGAAGGGCCTGACAGGGAGAAAGCACCCACCATCCCACACCCCCCCTGTCGCCCCATGTGTTGAAGTCCTGCGGTTGTTAGCGTGAGCGCCACTGGTTTGGTTTGCTCTGGTGCTGCTCAAATCTGATTTAGAGGAGGGTGTGGGGGGCTGGGGGGGGGGGGGGGGGGGGTACCGGAGTCATTATAGCTTAGTACAAGTTGGATATTCTCTCGCTGTGAAGAGCAGTTACCTCGCGTTGCACTAGAAGCACATTGGCCTTCAGGGAGGAAATCTGACAGTATACATGGCAGTGATTTGGCCGGAGATTTGCATTCCCGTTCAGACACTTCCTGATAATACTCCGATCTAGGGACGAGTGTCGTAGATTAGCTTTTGCTAAAAACACTATGATGCACACATCAACATGTATGACTCATCTATTGAATATCCATTGATTCACAACGTATCACTATAATTTTAATTAAATAATGGAAGGATCGTCATTTTTTTAATTAAGGAGAATATCCGGCCTATCCTTTACCCTCTTTATTGAATAATGAAGGGATTCTCTCCGGTAAAACACTAGCTTTACCGTTAGCCCGAAAAAAAACCACACACACACACACACACACACACACACACACACACACACACACACACACACAACACACACACACACACACACCACACACACACACACACACACACACACACACACACACACACACACACACACACACACACACACACACACACACCTCATTTAGCTCTTATTCATTGGACTATTAGAAAAGCTCCAGTCCACAACACTGAAACAACACTATAGGCTCCCTCATCGAAGGCTTTACGGGCTGTTCTAAGCACCACTAGATTGAGCTGCTTTTGTAAGTTTCCTCCTCAAATTGTTGCAAATAATAATAGGCCACTGTGGGACTTATGGTAGAGCTTGCCAGAAAGCATATAGAAAAGTACCTACGTACACACACACGCACGTACGTGTGTATAACTGATTACCTGGACTGCCCTGGCTCAGAAGGCATCTCCAACTGTAGATAAACAGAAGCCGCTGAAGCAAGACCTAGCGTGCAGATGGCAGATGGAAAAGATTAGTACCGTAAGCAGGAGGCTGCTACCTATGAACACGGGGAAAACGCATCAGACAAAGCGGATGGGTGGGTATAGGCGTGTGAGTGTGAGTGAGTGAGTGTGTGCCCTGGAGATAATGCGAAAATGTGTGTTTCTGTGGGGAATATTGTGGGAGCGTGAAGGTAGGTGGTTCATGGTGAGTGTTTGTGTCTGAAGATAATGCGAGTTTGTGTGTGGAATTTTGTGCAGGCGCGTAGGTGGTTTAGTGTGTGCGTGTGCGTGTGCGTGCGTGTGCGCAGATGCGTGTTCAGGGGGGAGAGCAGACGCTGCTTTGACGCACAGAAGGAAACACAACCTGCTCCAACACACGCCGGAGCGACACAAAAAAACCACCTTACTGCAACACAGAACCGGGAGAATGGACCATCTGGCTCAGGAATCCAACACAATCACACAATCACACAATGACTCCATGCAAATGGTGAATGGTGTGTGTGTGCCAAACGCATTGGGCAGCATTTTGTTTCACCGGTCGCTTTTGACTCAAAAATGAAAAAATATAGAAATTACCGAATAATGAACTGAAAGACATTTTAGCAATGTTTTCAGAGATTTAAATTGGTCATTGTTTTCAGTTCACACAGCGCTCACACTAGGCACTTTGTCTTCCAGCGAACGCAGAGACAATATTATGAGCTTTACCGGGTTGTCTTTGTAAGGGATTGTAGCCGAGCACAGATAGAACAGATTTATTGACTTGCGGGCGGATGATTGAACTGGAAATACAATAGGTCTTTGGACCCAGGGTGAACTCTTAATGGACTTGTGATGACGTGAAGGTTGACATCATTCACCAGTAGCCACGCTCTTACCCACGAGACGGGTGATGACATCATATATCTATAATCCTACCAACTGCAGGGCAATGAAGTTCACTTTACGGTTGATTCAAACTCTTCAAACGCTTTTTGCATATACATTAAGGGCATTTAGCAGACGCTTTCTTACAATAAGTATGTTTGTCAGAAGAAAGAGAAACAACAATATATCGCTGTCGGTACAGTAAGGATGTTCATGGAACCAGGTGCCAAGCACTAACAATCACTAGGTCTAGGTTAACCCAGCAGTAGGTAACAAAGATAAATAGGATAAGATGCTACACAATGCTAAGTACTATTTGTAAGTGCAAGGACGTTAAACATACAATAGGTGCTTAAATGGAGTGTTTTTCATAGAACAACAAACAACTACAGCATTACCTCCACGTGTTACAGTACGTCACTGCATTCCCTGTTGGAAACACTTGTCTATTCCCAACAGCAAGGATCATAATACTATATTATGCAACTTTAATATAGTGGGTAATCCCTCCAGGGGAGTTGCAATACTTGTTCTAAAAGGAAAGGTGCACGTTTTTATTACTGTTGACCTTATATCAGGCAACATCTTGTTTTGTTCCTCCTCCTCCTCGCCGTCCTGTATCATTAGGGCGCCCAGACACCGACCCAGACCCCCGCCATAAATCATAGACGCAAATTACAAAACCCCAGCCGCGGTGCACCTTGTAAGTCCCGGACAGGCGGCTGACCCGCGCGACTTTCACGGAGCTGCTCCAGTGATTTCTAAGTACTAAGTACCAAGTGCAACTTTGATCCACTGCAGCAAACCTGATGAGGTTTTGACATTTTGTTCTTCCATACGGTACAACTTTCTGTTCAATTACATCTGCAGACAACCGCTTTGGACTGAGGTGGTGAAGTAGATCAAGAGAACTGTTTGAAACACAATGTGTAGGCGGTTCGTTTAATGCCGAGACAACCATGGCCATTCAAGAAGAGGACAGTAATGGAATATATGAACTTAAGAATTCACTGACCCTACCTCGACCAACGTCCAACAGGAAGCATAGAAGTCCAATTATCCGCAGCTGGGGTAACTCCAATTTCTCCGTTATGCTACAGGGCCATACATACAATCCTAAAGTAAATCCTAAATCCTAAAGTAATTATCCAATACAAACAGAAAATAGTCTTCAAAGTCAGCCATCTTGGGCAGCATGCCTCCACGCACAACTCAAATGTGGGTGTGGCCAAATTGACATATAATTACATACACCTGATTCTCAACCCCATTGGACATGTAAAACAATGCTCTTTTTATTTAATAATGATACAAAAAACATTCGTTCTTATGTATTATTATAAGTTTTTTAGCACTTTTTGCAATGTTTTGTTGTTATTGCAAAAATATGATATATTACAAATGATTATACAGAGCGAGAACGAGAGAGAGAATATGAGAAAGAGCGAGAGAGAGACAGAGAGAAAGCCAGAGAGAAGAGAGAGAGAGAGAGAGAGAGAGAGAGAGAGAGAGAGAAAGCCAGAGAGAGAGAGAGAGAGAGAAGAGAGAGAGAGAGAGAGAGAGAAATACAACATAAGAGAGCGAGGGGGAAAGAGCGGGAGAGAAAAACAGAGAGTCTTGATTGGCTAACAAGACCTAACGGTGGAGCATGTGTGTGGCTGTAAAAACAACAAACAACCAAATGTCCCAAATGTTTCACCAAATGCTAATCCTAGCTTTAGTCTAAACTACCTCACTCAAGCGAACAAAGGGGATTGTTCAATTTATCTAAACAAGAGCGTGATCATTCTGATTGTAATACATCAAGGCCCGAAAGAATTTAATTAGCTCCCATTTTGTAGCATGCTGCACCAGCTAACACAGCCAGCAGTCAGTTATGAGGAAAATCACTTCTTTCTGGACTGTGTTTGTCCCATTTTAGTTTCACCCTGAGCACGGTATACCCTTTACCTTAAAAACAAAACGTCTTCAAAGCGACGCGTTGCACAGACCATCAAAACAACGAATGTCTGGCAACAGGGGGAGGGTGGTTAACCAAAAAACACAAAGAGCCCAACAGGAAACGGCTCCAAGGTGCTACAACAACAGCGCCAGCGATGGGGGAGACGTAGTGCCTTCTATGTGTGTGTCGTGGCTCTGCGACTGAGACGGAGGCCGTGTTGGTGTTACCGAGTGATGTCGTCGCTAGGGGAGGCCGTCCCGGAGACGAGAGAGACAGTTTAATAATGCATAGCTCCAGGAACTCATACCAGGGAAAAATATTGTTTGTCAAGTTTCCAGCAAAGTGGGATCCGGTCATTAAGAAGCGTGGAGCATCTGCAAGACTCGCTCTCGCTCTCGCTCTCGCTCTCGCTCTCGCTCTCGCTCTCGCTCTCGCTCTCGCTCTCGCTCTCGCTCTCGCTCTCGCTCTCGCTCTCGCTCTCGCTCTCGCTCTCGCTCTCGCCTCTCCCTCTCCCTCTCCCTCTCCTCTCTCTCCTCTCCCTCTCCCTCTCCCTCTCGTCTCTCTCTCTCGCTCTCTCTCTCGCTCTCTCTCTCGCTCTCCTCTCGCTCTCTCTCTCGCTCTCGCTCTCCCTCTCTCTCTCTCTCTCTCTCTCTCTCTCTCTCTCTCTCTCTCTCTCTCTCTCTCTCTCTCTCTCTCTCTCTCTCTCCCTCTCTCTCTCTCTCTCTCTCTCTCTCTCTCTCTCTCTCTCTCTCTCTCTCTCTCTCTCTCTCTCTCTCTCTCTCTCTCGCTCTCCCTCTCTCTCTCTCTCCCTCTCCCTCTGTCTCTCTCGCTCTCTCTCTCTCTCTCTCTCGCTCTCCCTCTGTCTCTCTCTCTCTGCAATTCGGTCCAATTGTGAATAACACTGGAAGCAATTGTATTTTCAGTCTTTTGTCTCTATCTTTATATTGCTTATTTTCGTCTTTCTCCCCATACATAAATGTTTTTCCCTCCGTTCTCCCTCTCTCAATCTGTTTCTCTCGATCCAGCTCAAAACTGTTTTCTCTCCATCTGTTTTTCCATCCCCACATGTTTCCCTATCTCTCTATCCATCTCTATATATTGCTTCCCATTCCATCTCGCCATCTCTAAATCGTTCTCCGTCTCTGTTTCTCTCTCTCCATCTGTTTGTGTCGTTCCTTCGCTCTCTCCAGCGCTATATTAATTACCCTCTCCCTTGCTTTCAATCTCGTTTTCCCTCGATCCATCTCTATATTGTTTCTCTCTTCATCTCCATGTCTCTCTCTCTATCATCCATCTCTATATTGCTCTCTCTCTATCTCCATGCCTCTCTCTCTCTATCCATCTAGGTCCATATTGCGCTCTCTCTCCCTCTATCCATCTCTATATTGCTCTCTCTCTCTATCTCCATGCCTCTCTCTCTCTATCTCCATCTAGGTCCATATTGCGCTCTCTCTCTCTCTCCCTCTATCCATCTCTACATTGCTCTCCATCTCTCCCTCTCTCTCTGATTTTGAACCCAGCCTCACCTCCTCTGTCTGTGTGGGATTACAGCGACATCGTGATTCTGTTCCAGAACCAACCCATTAAGCCGCGGCCGGGTGTACAGAGGGGTTAGGGGGTGGGGTTAGCTCCAAAGCACTCCCGGGAGGGATGAACCCTGAAAGGTGGTGTCACACGAGGGATGAACCCTGAAAGGTGGTGTCACACGAGGGATGAACCCTGAAAGGTGGTGTCACACGAGGGATGAACCCTGAAAGGTGGTGTCACACGAGGGATGAACCCTGAAAGGTGGTGTCACACGAGGGATGAACCCTGAAAGGTGGTGTCACACGAGGGATGAACCCTGAAAGGTGGTGTCACACGAGGGATGAACCCTGAAAGGTGGTGTCACATGAGGGATGAACCCTGAAAGGTGGTGTCACACGAGGGATGAACCCCGAAAGGTGGTGTCACATGAGGGATGAACCCCGAAAGGTGGTGTCACATGAGGGATGAACCCTGAAAGGTGGTGTCACACGAGGGATGAACCCTGAAAGGTGGTGTCACACGAGGGATGAACCCTGAAAGGTGGTGTCACACGAGGGATGAACCCTGAAAGGTGGTGTCACACGAGGGATGAACCCTGAAAGGTGGTGTCACATGAGGGATGAACCCTGAAAGGTGGTGTCAGATGGGAGGCTGAACTATCTGTTGAGTTCCAGTGAGGGCTGAATTCAGGTGGTGTCACATGTTGAGTTCCTGTGAAGGCTGAACTCTGAAAGGCGGTATCACATATTTAGTTTCCGGTAAAGGGTCACAACGGTGTATTTTAGCACCACTGACGTCTGCCCGGAAGAAGTCTGTAGATGTTTCCAAAGTTAGGTTGTATTCTAAGGGTGTCCAACGTTGACCTGTAGGTATTCTTAAGCAAGGAGCATCTGATAAACGACTAAATCGTCAAATTTTGTCAACTTCAGTAAATGGTCAGATTTGAGTATTTAGTCTGTTATCAGATGCTCCTTGCTCAAGGATGCCTAGAGGTCAACTCTGGACCCTAGAGGTCAACTCTGGACCCCTTACAGTCCTAACCTAACTTTGGAAAACCTAAAAACGACTTTGGGATCCACGTCAGTGTCGCTGAAATACGGTGAAATACATACAATCATTGTTCTGTGTAACAAACCAACTGTGTTTGGCTTTCCCTTAAACCCTGCTCGTCCCTAAGAGCAAACTGCACTCTGCTTCTTCTCAATCAGCCCAGTTCACTTCAGTATGTCTCAAACGTCCCCCGTTTCCTGGACAGCCACGTGGCACCGACGGCACAGACGGCACCGACGGCACCGACGGCTTCGTCAATAAAGCAGAGAGCTGCCCCCGGATAGCGCGTGTCACGGCCGCTATCTCCACACTCGAATCCACTCATTAGAGGGACGGCGATGGTGTTGGCGGATAGATTGGCTGTTTAATTTGTCTAATTGTCCCCGATCTGTCTGTCGGGCCTAATGAAGGGGATAGAGGCGTCCCGTGATGGTGTAACTGCCGCAGCTAGCATGTGTGTGTGTATGTGTGCGTGTGCGCGCGTGTGTGTGTGTGTGTGTGTGTGTGTGTGTGTGTGTGTGTGTGTGTGTGTGTGTGTGTGTGTGTGTGTGTGTGTGTGTGTGTGTGTGTGTGTGTGTGTGTGTGTGTGTGTGTGTGTGTGTATGTGTGTCTTTTAACCGTGCATACATGTCCTCTCCTTGTTTGTTAAAAAAAAAAAAAGGGTCTCTTAATATAGAGAAGCTTGTTTTCTTTAGTTTATTTATGCATTTATGCGTTTTTCTTGCTTAACTTTATTTTTTCAAATGCAAAGAGGAATGCTAACATCAATGAATAAATATGCATGGTTTTGTTTTTTTTGTTCTTCAGGGAGGACTATGGACAAATGTTCTTCCTCACATTAAAACAAATGTAAGTCGAGTAATCTCCAGAGACACTTTCGGGTTGAATGTACATTAGAGTCCTTACTGCCTGGAACACCAATACAGTCTCCTGTAATCCTCAGTGGGTTCTTTTGATCGTCCACATGTCCTCCACACACCACCCGTTGACAAAGCCACTAATAATTGCTCTATGCAGCTAAATAATCATCTTATCAGCCTTTGTTTATGACAGAAACATGGTCCGTGGCAGAGCTATTCATTAGAGGAGAGGATAGACAAGGACACCTATACAGCCACAGCACCTGCATCGTGGATTCATTTACATTTCATTTATTTTACTTCTTTTCTTAGCAAAATAATGGAATAAACTTCCCACCTCTGTTACAGTATCAAAGATAGGAATCTCAAATGGGAAGTGAAGCCGGGAGCTGCGGCCGCGGAATACCAATGAAGCCGTGTGTCCCGGTGGGAGCTGACAGGTATCGCTCTCTTCAATGACACGGCCCGCTAACTCACATCAGTCAGGCGCCCGCGACGATCCGACAACTTTTAAAATTGGCCCTGCCATCGTCCCCTCCCCCCGCCTGCCGGCGGAAGGGATCTTTGAGGTCCGCTACGGATGGACGGATGGACGGATGGCTGGAAGGACGGACGGTCATGGGGTTTCAATCGACCGTAGAGGGGGGCTGGTCGACTTTTAGAGGTCCCCCCCGGGCCGTTTGTGGTACTGAATACGAGGTATTGGACGAGAACTAGTTTTAATGATTTCACTACAAACGTTTCCGATAAACTATGGGAAATTCAGCTTTTGAGCAGCAGCACTCCGAAGTTTTATGAACACTACGATTATTATGATGAAGTCACTCAAATGAAGATGTTTAGATGGTGTGTAAGGAAATAAACACGGTTGCAGTCCTCACATTCCTCTGGGTGACTTTGGCAAAATAACATGATCACGACATCCAAGCTGAACTGACAATTGGCTTTTAAAAGCTTGGGTGGTGCTCATTTGATGTCGTTAACAAAGCCCATTTCAAAACAAGTGCTGCAGAACTTGCATAAATTAAGAAAGTGAACACAAACATAACCCATTGTGATTAAGACTTAATTTATATATATATATATATATATATATATATATCTTAAACAAAGAAAAACACTTCATTGCAATAATGAATAGCGAAAACACAAAAGGCATGGTAATTAAGCAATGAAGATGTTGTTGCATCCGTGGCCTATAAGGGCAAGCACTTAGTGTCTGTTGGTTGGCCCACATCTCTACTATACACCAAAGTGCCTCATTGTCAATGCTTAACACCGAACAAACAATACAAATGATACGCAATTAATGAGAAAGGCTCACAGAGTCAAGAGTTCGGGGACTCGCACCAACAAATTAAACTTCTGCTGCATGATGTCATGTAATGCAGGGTAAGTTTGTTGTGATGTAGTGAAGCATGGACCATGAGCAGGGAGTTCAGCAGAAGGCCTGCGATTGGACAACGCGGTAACTCTGGATTCAATGTAATAAATCCAGCGCATTGATTGGCTCTCACGTGTGTTGAGATTAAAGCGGTTGGAGTCAATCGGTTTCATCTAATACTGTAATCAGTCGGCATGGCGATAGGTGACTGCCACGTGATGGACGTGATGTGTGTGGTGATGTGATGGTGAAGTCATTCGGGATAGACGGTTGTTTTTTGCGAAATGTATTTTTTTGATGTCATTTGGTGTGTGTACTGTCAATCAGACTGATGGCAGGTGATCATCTTTGCACAGTGTGAGTGAGTGAGTGAGTGAGTGAGTGAGTGAGTGAGTGAGTGAGTGAGTGAGTGAGTGAGTGAGTGAGTGAGTGAGTGAGTGAGTGAGTGAGTGAGTGAGTGTGTGCGTGTGTGCGTGAGTGGCTGTATGTATGACAGAGTGAGTGAGTGAGTGAGTGCGTGCATGTGTGCGTGGGTGGCTGTATGTATGACAGAGTGAGTCAGTAAGTGAGTAAGTGAGTGAGTGAGTGCGTGCGTACGTGAGTGGCTGTATGTATGACAGAGTGAGTGAGTGAGTGAGTGAGTGAGTGAGTGAGTGAGTGAGTGAGTGCGTGGCTGTATGTATGACAGAGTGAGTGAGTGAGTGTGTGCGTGTGTGAGTGAGTGGCTGTATGTATGACAGAGTGAGTGAGTGCGTGTGTGCGTGAGTGGCGGTATGTATGACAAAGTGAGTGAGTGAGTGCCGATTGACCATTCCCTTCATTTCATCCTCTTCACCCCTCGTCTGTCCGCCTGTCTGTCTGCTAGGAACCTCTTTATCAGTGCTCTCTCTTGATCGACGTATATAAAGTATTACCGGAACTGCTTTCCGCTCATCCTGTTTCTCATCTGAGCAACATTACAACGTAACAACGTTATCCTCAGCCGCAGACAGACACTCATCCCCACATTCATCCATCTTGTCCAGACTCGATTAGGGAGATGCATTATTCTCGGGCATAATAATCTGTACTAGGAAAACAAGCCTCCAGCTTGTGCAGAACACTGCCGAGACCTAACGACAACTAGACAAATAGATCTCTCTCTCTTCTCTCTCTCTCTCTCTCTCAACTGGCTTCCAATTAACGCCGGGTCAGAGTTCACCGCGCTGCCACCCGCTTATCAAATCCAACATGGAGTACCACTTCCCTGGCAGTTTATTAATCCCAAAAAGTTCAAACGCAATCAGCAGGGACCCGTTCACTGGGTTCTGCTATCGAGCGGACTCTTATCTGGCCGACTGTCTTCCCGAACCGTAATCAGGGAAACGTCAATGAATGTCGATGAATCCAAATCCAAACTTAAAACCCATTTCTCTGCTTGTCTCGTTGGGCTCCCCCGGACCTGTGCTGGAGTCCTCCAGGGATTTATCTTCTCATTACGGAGAAATCCAACGGACCTCGTAGTAAGCGCTACTGCCTTTAGCGCTACCGACGGGGATAAAAGATGGGTTCTGGACAAGCTCTTTGTCCTCCTGGCCTCCCCTCACCTTAATGATCCTGTCTACCTGAGCGAAACTTGTGTTAGGACTTTGATGTTCCAGAACAGAACAAAATTCCCCCTTGGAAATATATGGATTATATTATACCCCAATTATACCCCAATTTTTACATATCATGCCGAATGTGAATTATGTGTAAACTACTCCCCCTGGTGGTGAAGGTTTGTCTTATTGTCCATCGAACACATAAGTGCGCCAATGGCATTTTTTGTGGAGGGGGATATGGGGCATACTATAGAAAGAAACCAGGAATTGGTCATTTTTTTGCCTTTGCCTTCGAACGCAGAAAATAGACAGGAGGCCAACAGGCTGACGACCAGCGGCCTGGTGGCTAACCACCTAACCATTGACCTAGTGACCAACGTGTAGCTTTATGGCTAACCAGCGCCCTGGTGGCTAACCACCTAACCATTGACCTAGTGACCAACGTGTAGCTTTATGGTTAACCAGCGGCCTGGTGGCTAACCACCTAACCATTGACCTAGTGTCCAACGTGTAGCTTTATGGCTAACCAGCTAACCATTGACCTAGTGACCAACATGTGGCTTTATGGCTAACCAGCTAACCATTGGCCTAGTGACCAACGTGTAGCTTTATGGCTAACCAGCGGCCTGGTGGCTAACCACCTAACCATTGACCTAGTGACCAACGTGTAGCTTTATGGCTAAACAGTGGCCTAGTCACTTACCAGCTAACCAGTGGCCAGCCAACTAGCAAAACTGTGTTAACAATTAGCATTTGGCTGCACGCCGTCAGTGACGGTATCCTGGTACTACCATTCTCTCGTACTTCATTTCATTTGCACAGAGTCTGGCCGCTCTCCATTGACAAATGATAACTCACTTGAATGTGTTGGAGTTTAAAACCATTGGGTCTGCCCAGTGCCACTCTGGATCTGCCGTAACCAATCGCTAACGTTCGACTTCAACTCAAACTAGGGCAAGACCTCAACGTCGTTGTTCTCAGCCACTCCCTCTGTTCGCTGATTGGACCGGCAAAATCTGGCCGGAGATAACCCGCGAATATACCGCAAACCAAGACGTAGTACCGCAAACCCAGCGGAGGTACGCAGGCGGGCAGAGCCAGGCTACAGTGACGGTGCAGCCCCCACCACCCTCTACGTTGGTTACTGTATAGAGAACTACTGAAAAGGGATTTTGAAATTTGAAACCAAAGCAGGTTTCTAATGAATCGTTAGTTTGTTTTGTAGGGAAGTCCCATGGTGAGAGGAGAGGCATGTGGACCAACGCCAGGCAACCAGCAGGCTGTCCTTTGAAGCTCTGCTTCCCCATCGCTGGGTCTTCACACGCATTTTGCTGTGTTTACAGATTCTCGGCCATTTCTGGTTTCTTTGCGTGTTATTGTGTTTCTTCTCAGTTGGTCCAAAAAAGTTTGACGCAGAGTGTTTGTGACACCTGCTGTTCTGGTGGCGGACCAGGCTATATCGTTCCTGCTTTCAAAGCTGATGTAAAGATTTGCTCTTTTTAAAATGTGCATCCCCGATTGTCCTGGTCAGACACACAGAAACACATTCAAGTTCTCCCACACATAGACACCCACACAGACACAGACATACACACAGAGTCGGTCTCTGGTGAAAAAGAACACCACCAACCAGTCTCACGACATCCGCATTACAGACGGCACACTCTTAAAAACCAAGAAACAAGCACCTGAACGTAGTCCAGCGGGTAGCGTGGTGTCAGCTCTGATCGCTGTGAGGGATGAGCTTCTAAGGTGCGCGGATGGGTTTGTCAAAGTGGCCCAGTCCCTCTCTGCCAGCGTGACACGGGTCTCCCGCCCTAGCTATTCCCTGTCAACTTCCAATCTCCGTCGCCTGACAGTTCCATTCTGGCGTCACCGCCGACTCCGCTGTCGGAAATACGCGTGGACAATGTGTGAGTGAGTTTGGTTGTGGGTCTCTATAGATATGTAATATGGAGTCAGTCCCATGCGCCAACAGCACACATGCACACAGACAGACAGCCATACAGACAGACATACATGCACACAGAGAGACATACATGCACACAGAGAGACATACATGCACACAGACAGACAGACAGACAGACAGACAGACAGACAGACAGACATACATGCACACAGAGAGACATACATGCACACAGAGAGACAGACAGACAGACAGACAGACAGACAGAGCAGACAGACAGACAGACAGACAGACAGACAGACAGACAGACATGCACACGGACAGACAGACAGACAGACAGACAGACAGACAGACATGCACACAGAAAGACAGACAGACAGACAGACATGCACACGGACAGACAGACAGACAGACAGACAGACAGACAGACAAGCGCAGTTGTTGATTCACGACTGCCTTAGGGTGTATTTGTTTTGTTACACTGCCAAACTGACACACTCATCCAGTGTTTCATTTTGGCTTTCATTTTCAGAAGAGAAAATAACTATTATTCAATCTAGAGGGTTTATATTGTGCGCTGATGCTTATTGAGATGCATTGATGGGTATTTTAGTAAATAAAGCAACCTATCAATCACAGATCTCAAAGGGGTTTATATATTTATCAACCTGCCAAAGCAATCCACACAACCACACACATCACTAATTAACGCACAAAACAAAAAACTGATCAGACAGGAAAGTGAAATAAACTGAAATAAATTACATCGAAAACTTGTTTAAGAGTGTACCCAGGTCGACCAACTGAATAGTTAATCAGATAATAATTACTTATATGGGCCTGTGTGCACGCTGACATACTAGCAAGGTGAAATGCTGCAGCAAGTTATGTATCAGGAGGACTGCTGAATCATTTGATCCCTGAGTCCTATAGGCTTCCCGTTAGCACTGCCCGTTGTTGCATCGCAACCACACTCATTAGTTAAGGCCTTTGCCTTTAAATACAACAGTCTAAACACAAAGAGTAGTGGTCTGAGGCTGAGGTTACAGTTCTACGTAGGCTACAGCGCCTTTGCGTCACTTTGCGGATATTGGAGGTATAGAGAGCCTACGTCTGACCACGTTCCCGAAATATGGTCCCCCATGGGACCATATTATGCTATACAGTATATCTTTCCAGAGGTATGGTCCTATGGGGACAGTGTAAGGGGACGGATGACCTACGTCCGACCATATTTCGGTAAAAATATGTAGCGTAGTCAACGACGAGAGACAAATTATTGTATGGTTGAACTTCGTTTCGCGTTCACGTTTATTCAGTTTTAACTACTTCCTGGGGTCTCAATGTGCTTGATTATTCGCATACATGTCTTTATCCCGGTCTGTAAGCTAGTTTGAGTTGATGTGGCGAAATAACAACTTTAATCCATCAAATATCTGAGTTGGGAATTTTTTTTGGTAACTGCTGGTCTCTACCGCGCCATCCAGCTGTTTAAGCTAACTAATCACTTTGTTTTCACTGATTGCATTGATGTGCCAGCTCGCCTTACTGATGTACCCTGTGTGTGTGTGTGTGTGTGTGTGTGTGTGTGTGTGTGTGTGTGTGTGTGTGTGTGTGTGTGTGTGTGTGTGTGTGTGTGTGTGTGTGTGTGTGTGTGTGTGTGTGTGTGTGTGTGTGTGTGTGTGTGTGTGTGCGTGCAGTGGATCATTTTCTCTGCTTTGAGAACTGATTCAAAAGTCCATAAGCCTTGTGAGACCTTCCAGATATGCAAGTTTGCGCTTGGTTTCATAATGAATAAAACCTCTCCAGCCTTGGCCGGGTAGCAATTTATATTCCAAACATCGCCCCGGTGTTATGTTGTTCAGAGAACTCCTGTGGAGAAGATGTGCAGAGGCCTCCCATTCCACATGAGTTTCTTGCAGCGGAAATACTAGGTTTTCAAAGATATCTTTTACATGGCAGCCGCCCCGAGTTTCGCCTTGGATCTTCCCGTATATGTACTAGGACCCAGCGGTGTACAGTAAGTGAGCCTTCAGAGTGCCGCTGTCCTCACTGAGTCAGGCCAGCCGTGAGCTTGCGTTGGGCGCCAGCCCAGGGGACATTATGGAGGTGGTTGCACGGTTCACCGCCCAGCCAGCCCCATCGCCACCACCTCCACCACGATGTGTCCTCAACCCTTTCTAAAACACTCTGGGTAAGAGCCCTGTCTGCACTGTTTCAAAGTCCCCCTCGCGGCGGATAAGGCCGGTTCCCTACCACGCTACTCCCACCTCCCTCCCTCCCTCCCTCCCTCCCCACTCTTGCATAAATCCTGGCCTGCCGGCACCGCGGCAGCTGGCGATGTGGCGTGGGGCATGGGGCGACCCCCGACTCGTGAACCGCTTGGTTTAGCCCAGCGGGTGCGACTGGAGGCTGAGTATCAGAGGGAGCCGCTTTAGTCGACGTGCCGGAGGGGCGAACGAGAGCAGGGGTTCTTCACTGCGAGGTTTTCCGACCCCCCCATCCCCCTGTTATTTTCCGTTACCGGCGCCGCATGGCTCTTGTTGTTTAATGGAGCTGGTATTTGAAAATAACTCGATAAAGTACCGAGTTGAATGGCAGTCAGTGTGAAACCACACACGTGACGTTGTGATTTAGTTTTGATTTGTTTAATAGCAGCAATTTTATGGAACCTTTCAATATAAGTAAATGATTGTCAAATTAGATTCTGTGCCAAAAGACTTGTTGTAGAGCGGCCACTGTAGAAATAATCGTTTTAAAATTGAATACGCGAAACTAGCGCTCTATCCAAGGTCGCCACATGTTTTGAAGGGTAAAACCCTTTTTAAAACACAAACAACAAAAGGACAGGAATTCCCAGAAGGCTCTTTGGCGATGTGACATCAGGGATTTTTTAAGCTTTTCCCTCGGCAACGATAAAGACTCGACGTGATTTGGTTGTTTTGTCGGTGATAATTGATGTGGGGCAGGTGACCACGCGGCCCAGGTCTCGGACACCTTTTTGGTCTGTTTGTATGTTACCATAGCGACAGAAAAACCACAAAAACAAACACAACACCCTGTTTTGTGTAAACCCTCCTGAGTCTGAGAGAGACACACACACACACACACACACACACACACACACAACACACACACACAACACACACACCACACACACAACACACACACACACACACACACACACACACACACACACACACACACAACACACATCACACAGTGCATCATTAATGTAACACATCGCAAGTGCCGGCTTTTCCTGACTTGTGACCATGAGGCTCCATGACCTTCTCCTCCTCCTTCTCCTCCTCCTCCTCCTCCTCCTCCTCTTCCTCTTCCTCTTCCTCCTCCTCCTCTCCTCCTCATTCAATTAGATAAAGATCCACTGTGTCTTCACCCAACTCAGCCACCCCCCCCCCCCCCCACCCACACCTCAGCCGCCTTCCCCCAAACGATGAGAGGACTGATAAAAAAAAGCCAAGGTGCTGAAAAGTAGAAGACACATTTCTGTTCCTTTCGAATCCCCAGCGTACCCTCCTGATCGAAGGAGCACACGAAGATAAGCTCTGTAGAGAGAGGAGAAAGGATCGCCGAGACAGATACAACTCCTTTGTGTTCTCAAGGATGGTCGACTGAGTAGAAAACCACCTTTTTTATACAGTTATTTTTTTTGCAATAGTCTCTACTGCAATGCGTTGCTTAACAAGAGCTCCTGAAGCACAAGACTAACGTGCAACATGTCCAAAACTCTGAAGCCCAGAATCCTCCGCAGGACTAGGAAATATCAACGCATTTCGTCCGTAACTGCTCCCAATCCCCTATCAATTAGATTCAAAGGCCCTGCTGTTAGTTTTATTGCATGCAGTAGCTCCCGAATCACAAACGTCCAACATGTTCAAAACTGTGCAGACAGAATCCTTACTAGGACGAGTAAACATCACCACACTACAGCTTCAGCGAGCTCCCAATCCCCTATAAATTAAATTCCAAACCCTGCTGTTCGTCCTTATTTAGAATTCAGTTCGAAAGCCTGTTCTTTTCCATTTCGAATTCGACTCAAAAGCCTGCTGTTCGTTATCAACGGCCTCCCTGAGTTCCCCCCCCCCCCTGATGCCTCTCTGAACTTGAAGTACCACGCACACACATACGCACACACATACGCACGCACACACAGACACACAACAGGTCAGCAGGTCAAGGCCCCACTCACCACTACAGATCACGTACGCGAGCGCTGTATGTTGGGTGACCCAGCCTTGGCTGACCGTTGTTGCCCGGGGGGGACGGTGGAATGACACACACACGTGGGAAAAGCTGAAGTGCGGAGGTTCACAGCACATGGCTGAACACACACCCGTCTATCAAGGCTTACACACCCAACAGCCGCCGGCCGACCAGAGTATCAGTCCTCCTACACACCACTTCAAATGATTAATGTTGCATTAATCATACTTAGTTTTGATCTTATGATTGTCTCGCATTTGTTTTACCCGGAGATATCTTGAAATGAATCGGGCTGTGTAGAATAAAGGTAATTCGATTATTATGTCACTGTCTCGCTCATTTCCCTCTCGTTTCCCTCTCGCTCTTTCCTCGGTCACTGTGTTGAACGCCGATGAGATAAAGAGATCGACACAGCCCAGGGTGGAGGTGGTGGAGTTCATTAAGCATGCAAAGAGGTGTCACGATGGAGACGTTTGCGAAACAAATGGCCGCATAAAATCGATTTAGTGGAAAGCAGGAGGCAGGGTTGCTCTGTGAGCACATATTTGTGACTGTGCCGACGTTAAAATGTAGGCCTATACAACACTGTGGGGTGCCATTTAGCAGCTGGAGCCCATGTTGGAGTCTAATGCGTCCGAAACAGTGAAAATTGAACCTCAACGGAGATAATCTGTGGCTGTTGTCGTTAAGGGGAAATTGCCCGGGTAGCTTTGGTTGGTTTGTCAAAGCGTTGATTGAAATGAATCAACAGACTGGGATGGTTGTTTTCATTGGTCAATGTCGAAGGACGGACTTGGGAGCCTTATTAACGTACAGAGCGCACATACAACTGATTCTACAGACATATACTGCCCATTGGACCACTATTGTTAACGTTTCTAATTAAGTTTATAAGTTTTAATTGTCTCACAGAGAGAAAAAAAGAATAGAAAAAAACTGCCATTTGTACAATTTGTTCATGGAATTGCAACAAAAAACGTTATCCAGCAACTATATCAATTGAACAACAAAGCTATCCTTTAGAAAAGATAATATTTTGGTTTATTAAAATAAGACGTATCAAGAGTATAAGATTAAAGCCCACAGAACTGGCGCCACCATCGTGAACCTTTAGCACTGCCGTTAGCCGCAAGCGGCAGATAGCATAATTTCCCGCCCTTTCCTTTACGTATGAACGTCATGCAATCTCACAGCTCTGAAAGACAAAGAAAAACACAACCGCATTTAACAGATAACCTTGCTTTTTGACCCCCGGATAATAAAAACAACATAGGATAAGCTTTAGAAAGGAAACCTTTTAAAGATGTTGTTGTCATTGATCAAATCATAAAAGCTGCAATTGTGGCAACTTTAGTTCAAAAGATATAACCCAGAGTGAGATACTGCCACCGTTTGTTAATGTACTTTGTTTTGTAACTCCTGTAAAATACCCTCACATTCTCCACCTTATCTCAATATGTAATCAAAAGATGCACGATGTTAGATGTTAAAACAATTGGACCACTCACCATATAAAGTTTTATACACCATTCATGTGTATGTCCTGTAGGCATAGTTATTCACAAATGCGTTTCTTGGCTTCGTTGGATGTTTTTCTTAGTCTACAAGAAATGGGCTAGTATATAAAAGTAGCTTACATGGTGCATAAAAAGACCCCTCAGTATATTCGATTTATATAACCCGACACACACACACACACACACACACACACACACACACACACACACACACACACACACACCACACACACACACACACACACACACACACACACACACACACACACACACACACACACACACACACACACACACACACACACACACACCCCTTTCTTCTCCATTTTCGTCCCTAGACAGGCGCCAGCCAACCCTTTCCCAGCTGCCCAGATCATAACTTAACTCGAACTTGGAGTGAATCCCTATGAGAAGCGTGTTGTGTTAGTAATGGAAATGTAATTTCTTCTCTTCACTGAGTGGTCGTTAACATTTTGGTTCACAGCACGACGACAATGAGCTGAAATTAACGGCCTGTGTAAACTATGAGACCGTTGCGCACACTAGCTGTAGTAGGCCTATTTCTAACTATACTCATTTAGGAATGGGCCAACAGCTGTCACTTGATGGCACAACTTCTATACAATATTGTTTGTATTTAGTAAGTTAACGAAGTACCCACGTAACACTAAAAACCACTGGCATCTATTTTATTAACTAAATTTCTCAACGGAAACAAACATTTATACAGTGTGAGGCTGACACCTGTTGGGGAAAGTTTGGTATTACAACGAAACGTCTCATGACATTTCTTACATTTGGTCTGTAAGATGTAATCATAAGACTAAAAAAACTATTAGAATATGTACGTTTATGTGTAATAACAATACCACACATATAAGAACATCACATGTCATGTGAATTTAAATGAAAATATGAAATTAATTGTATAAGTTATTGTCAACATCCATATAGAACACATGGCATGAGTTTGTTTTTGTACTCAAATTAGTATTAGAATATTTCTGAAGACACTTTCATCCATAAAATTCTTAACAAAAACGTTACTTATTAAACATTACTTATTATAAACGTTACTTATTATAAAAACATTAAACGCTATACGTTTAAGGGTTCAGTCTTGTTCATAGATTTATTCAATTGAGCATTAATAATGTCCATATTAATGTTTCCACACCGAGTCAGTGAACACGCATGTAATTGGTTTTCATGCACTTCTTTAATATATCAGTTTTTGATATTCACAACAAATACATTAAGCTCTTTCTCCATATGATACAACCTTAAATATCATTTCGTTTTTTTACACTGAAACCTTTTTTTCCCCTCAGGTCTGCCTATCAAAATGTCATTTTTATGTCTTTGTCGCGCCATTTTAAAATCTCATTCCATTTGTAATCTCCATGCCTGCTAGCAAACTGGACAATATTTCCTTTGTACAGCTATATACAGGTGAAAAAAGCTCCCATTTCTTTTTTAAATGATAGTTCTTCAGGTAAGAACTGGGATTGTTTGGGTTTAAGGTGCAGGCAAAGAGGACTGTTGGAAATGTGGAGGGATGAAAATTAACTGTAGGAAGAGGGGGAGTGAGCGGAGTCAAACACTAAAGATTATACAGAATATTGTGTGAGAAGGAGCCCATATAAAGTGGGGGTGATTTGTGGAGACCCCTCCCTCCCCCCACACAAAACAACTCTTTTAAGTCTTCTGCAACTCCCAGAGCAAAAGGGTTATTCGTATTTTAAAACATCTCCCCAAAGGTAGGCAAATAACTTATAATAACAGTAACACGTCCTTCAAAAATAAATACATGAGAAAAAAAAAACGACACTTCAAAATAAAAGCTTTTTCTTCAGGTGTTCACATTATGACCTTGGTGAGGTCACCGTTTGACCTTGAGAAGGTGAGACATCGATAGAGGTGAGGAGAGATATGGGGTTGTACTAAAATCCTTCCAAGTAGGGTGACGATTCATTGTGACATTGTAAAGCTGGGCAGAACGACATAAACGCAAAAAGAGGTCGATGCTAAAGGAGATGGGGAGGCTCGAGATGGCGGTCGCACAATGAGCCGTCAAAGAGTGACCACACGCTCGGCCGCCATTTTGAGCACGCTGCCCCCAAGAGGCATTGAAACCAAATTTTTCGTTTGGTTGAAATGTGGCAGTTTGTGACAAAAACTAACCTCTATTGTACAATTCAAACCACTTTTCAGTTAAATTCAAACCAAAGTGGATCCAGACTGAATATATTTTTATCTTTATTAGAGTTTGGACTAATCTCGGACAAGATCAGGGCGTGTCCGACGTATGGGTAACACGATCTGATTGGACGACGGATCCGGAGTTGAACATTTCTCAACCTTTTGACGAGGGAAACGGAGCAGATGGAACGGCTTGACCCACAATGCATTTCGAGAGCGCCCCATGCAAAGTCAATGAGATCCGTCGACGGACGTGTGCAGTGTGAACGCTGCGTTACAGGTCAGAAAAGCGGGTTTTGAGCGCACTGGATGATGTTTTGACACAAGCGGTCCAGTGTGGCATAGCTGTCATTTAACAGAGGGTCCTTGGGGAAAGCCCCCCCAAACCGCAGAGATGTGGTGTCACCCGTTCTCAACCGACGATAACTGGGGGAATTTTTCGTTCTATAAAAGGGTTGATGGCGTTGGCATTGGCGTTGGCGTACATTTTTTAAAAACGGTTGACTGTAAAAGGGTTCCTAGACTTTGGCCTTAGCAGCAGAAGATTCACAGTTCAGCTTCCTTCGGACGACGCGCGCGTAAGAGAGAAGTATGTTTTTTTTTTTTTTTTAAGGGTCAGCGACTCATCATCACAACATTGTGTCACAATTTATTTGTCAATAAAAAAAAAGGCAACTCACTCATTTTGCTTCAATCTCTACAAAGTGCAAGTACACGAGCCACAAAGACCAGACGAGCCTCGGAAAGAAAAGACGTGATAGCCAAAAGTAAAAACGACAACAACAACGAAGCGCATTTTAAGAACAAAAACGACAACAAATAAAACTCATAAATAAAGTCAGTATCCGCAGGCCTGCCTGGCGACAGAAAACCAAAAAAGGCAACCGATAACGAAAAGGAAAGAAACCTGTTTTCTAGCTGACCCTACCAAACACATTGGAATGGAAAAGTGTGTGTGTGTGTGTGTGTGTGTGTGTGTGTGTGTGTGTGTGTGTGTGTGTGTGTGTGTGTGTGTGTGTGTGTGTGTTGTGTGTGTGGTGTGTGTGTGTGTGTGTGTGTGTGTGTGTGTGTGTGTGTGTGTGTCGTGTGTGTGTGTGTGTGTACCCCGTTGCTTCTCAAGGCCCGGTCTCTTATTCTTCAGCAGGTCAAGTTGTGGCCATTTTACGTCGCCGATGGCAACCGTCAGCTTTTCAGTTTTTTTGTTTTTTGGCTGTTCTTCAAGCAGGAGTGCAGTAACAACGAAACAAAACAAAAAGTAACACGCAGGCTTTGTGTCCGTGATTAAGTGGAGGAGGAGAGGAGGTGGATTCAGGGTATAAATAATAATAGTATTAAAATAAAAAAAACTCAGTTAACGTTCGAATTCGGGCGACGCAGCCAAGCTAGGTGGGGGTGGGAGGAGGGTGGGGGTGTAAGCCACGAGTATGCTCTACTTGTGATAAAATACAACATTAGGCCCGGGTGTTGGGGAAAAGTAGCAGCATCTTGGGGTCCAGCAATCACAGCAAAAAACAGAACCCCCTCTTTCGCAGTCGGTGACCATGGATACAAAAAAAACGAAAACACAAAGTAGTTTGGTTTTTTTTTCCCTCCAAACCCCCGTGATCAGTGGTCGGGGCAGGAGGAGTGTGTTGACTCGGTCAGGCACTGGTCAGGCCGCTTGCCAAATGCTCTGGAGTGAAACTGATAATATGGATATTTTTATAGATAAAAATCATACCATCATTTTCTATGATATGATTTGTGGTTTCAACACAAAATTCGGATTTTACCGAAACAAAAAGTTGATGGCAAAATACCGTACTTCAGGAGTTTGGTCAAAATGGCGTTCCTTAAAACTTGATGAAAATTAATAAAAACGCATCTTAGGGTGGTAGTGAAGGAAGTTAAAAACCCTTCCTTGTGGACAATTAAAAAAGCTACCCTCTCCTCTTCTCTTTCAACAAAAAAAAGTGTAAAAAAAAAAAAAAAAAAAAAAAAATTCAGGACACTACCGTTCATCTCTCACTAAACCCAAAAAAAAACGTAAAATCCTTCCAACACTTGCGCTATTCTTTATCTCTCGCCAGGTGCCCGGAACGTGACTAGTGCCTGGAAACATCTAGAATACGACAGCGCTGGGTTACAGTAGTGGGACGGGGGGGGAGGGGTCTACTTCCTGTCTAGACCCACTCCACAGGAAGTGACTCCCACTGATCCTCCGTTCTCTTCGACCAGGAGGATGAGGATGAGGTATGTCCCCCCCCTCCCCCCGCGCCCGGCCTGACATCCTCCGCCATCGTGCCCTCCCCCCCACCTCCAGAAGGCAGGATGTGGCGCTCCAGTTTTGGCGTCCACTTCCTCTCGGGAAAATTATGTAAACGGGGGGGAAAAAAAAATAAAAAAGGTTTGGTTTCGATATCTTTGCGTCTTCATTCGCTCTTCCTTGTGTCAAAAGTGTTGGCCCCGCCCACTGCCCTCCCCCCCCCCCACTCTCTCTTCTTCATTGGTGCGTCTGGTGCGGCCGCCAGGTCGACTGGGAGGGCCTCCATGGGCAGAACGTTCTTCGGGGGTTAAAGACGAAGAAGAAGAAGAGAAGAAGAAACCGCACATTCTTTTGGACGTGGTATTTTTTTTTTGTCGTTTTTTTTTGTTGTCGTTTACCGTGATGAAATGACTCCAGCGTTGGAACACAAGACTTTTTTTTTTTTCTCTTCTTCTTTCGAAGCAGACGTTGAAAAGGGAACGGACTCGTGAGGGCCTGCAGCACTTATTTAAACGCAGAGAACTCCCCTGTGTGATAAAAACAATGACACAAGGCCGGACGTTAAAACTAGAACCATTCAGGTGCTGCCACAGAAGAATAAAGATGTCAGCGGCACAATCGATCCAACATTAAAAAACAAATACAGCAACATTTACAAAAAAGGTGCTCTTCAATGAACGTCCCCTCACTGCTTTCAGCAACATCATTGATTTTTTTATCCTTCCTTTCTCTCTCACGTGTAGCGAGTCTGGTGATCATCTTCTAACGATACTAGTGCCAAAAACATCATTTTCAATGCAGCATGCATGTCTGTCTGTCTGTCTGTCTGTCTGTCTGCCTGTCTGCCTGTCTGCCTGTCTGCTGTCTGTCTGTCTGCCTGTCTGCCTGTCTGCCTGTCTGCCTGTCTGTCTCACCGTATCCACCGGCCTGGATGGGGGTCTTGGGCGAGGCGCAGGCGTAGAGGCTGAAGTCCTCCGTCTGGAAGCCGGCGCGGTTCAGGGAGGGCTCGGAGGCGCTGCGGTGGATCTTGGGTAAGGAGCGCGCCAGCAGCTCGATGGACGCCAGGATCTGAGCGGACACACCCGAGGAAAACGCTCAGCGGCCGGATCACTTTTTGGTGCACCTCTTCCGATGTTTCCTCTCCGTTGAAGTTACTGTCCACACGTGTGTGTGTGTGTGTGTGTGTACATGTGTGTGTTCATGTGTGCGTGAGTGTCCGCACGTATGCGTGCATCTGTGCGCGAGTGTGTGTTCATGCGCGTGTTCATGTGTGTGACCATGTGTGCGTGAGTGTCCATGTGTGTGCGCGCGTGCTGTACGTCGTGTGCACGTATGCGTGAAGTGCTCCGATGTTGTGTCGTTCGAGTGTGTGTGACCATGTGTGTGCGTGAAAGTGTCACATCGTGGTGTGTTGCGTGTGTGTTGGTGAGTGTGTGTGTGTGTGGTGTGTGTGTGTGTGTGTGTGTGTGTGTGTTGTGTGTGTATGTGTGCGTGAGTGTCCATGTGTGTGCGCGCGTGCGTACGCGTGTGTGTGTATGTTGGAATTTCTGTCCAAATAAAGTCAATTCGACACTTCGGTTACAGCAGAATGCTCCGGTCAGTTAGTCGCCTACGCTACAAGGTGTTTAGCGTTTGTATTAGTACGGGTGCGACGGGTGTTGAACATGGCACCTTTAGGCTCCAGAGCCCTACAAGTAAGACAAGGTGAGCTCCCATTCATTGGTGGAAATGACCAAGAGTGGCGAGGACGATTGATCGATAGACCTTAGCGAGTTTGAACGACAAACCATCATTAATCAAACAACAAGAGGACAGGAATGCCCCCGACGCTAGTCGCGAGTGACACCATGCAACACAACTCACAGCCAATCAGAGACGGACGGCCATGACCGCCACGGTTTGGTCCCGCCCCCCACCACCTGGAAGGTGAGTGTGACCTGTGACGCCGGGCTCCTCACCTGGGGGAAGAGGGGACGTTCCTCCCTCTTCTTCTTCAGGCAGTCCACCATCAGCCTCTTCATCGCCTTGGGACAGTTACTCCTCACCTTGCTGAGGTCGGGGGCGAGGTAACCCCGGCCGACCATGAAGATGATCTGAAGATGAACTCCTTAGTTATTTCACATCCAAATCTATATCTCTCAATACCAATATTTCTACCACTAATATAGGAGACCCCCCCCTCCCTCACATAAGAGGCCAACACACACCTTGCTGCTGTGTTTCCCCGGACAATCCCTCAAATCTTATCCACTGTATTTATTTTGTTCCGTGTCGCCCCCGTTTGAGTCGAAAAGACACAATGCTACGAAACGCACAGAACGATCTCGCGCTCGGTCGCACGTCGCCAACGTCGCCTCCTACCTGGTCGCGGTTGTTGATGTTGGAGTAGGGCAACACGCCGGACATGAGCTCGTACAGCACGATGCCGAAGGCGTACACGTCCGACTGGAAGCTGTACGGGTTCTTGTCCTGCAGCCGGATCACCTCCGGGGCCTAGCGGGGGGGAGGGGATGGGTGGGGGGTTGGTTTAAAGGTGACGCATTATAGCACCAGTTGGACACACCTAGGTGGACACGCCCTATTGTGATGTCAGAAGAGGCAGATTTTCAAAACGGCTTGTAAAGGGCCAATCACACTCTCAGTCTCACAATATGCCGTTTAGCAATAGGTGCTAGGGCATGTGACCGGCAGCTTCATGTGGGAAGATTCAACTTTATTAAGCCCTTTTTTAACCTTTATATAATGTAGGCCTAAGCAATACTTTTTGTAATGTAAAATGTATGATTAAAAAAAACAAAAACAGATCAAGAATCGTACGTAAATATCAAATATCCTAAAATGACCTCAAGCAGTTCCATTTCGTCACATTCAAAAACAAAAGATGCCCTTTTTAATTTCCTCTCTATACTTAATAAACATACTCTACTAATAACTCAGCCACTTGGCGAGCACTTTCACTCACCATCCACAAGATGGAGCCAGAGAGCTGCTCAAACTGATGCGAGCCGCTCCAGCGGGACTTCACTGTGGCCAGACCGAAGTCCCCGATCTTCACCGTCAGGTCCTCGTGCAGGAAGATGTCTGGGAGAGGGAGGGGCGGTCAAGGAAACCACGCCTTGCTGCACCTATGGCTCCACTAATGTCGTCTCTTTCTGAAGCCCGAATGTGCATCCTGTCCTTACAATACTTCCTAACATCTCAGACTTAATCGTCAGAGCGAGAAACGTCCCCGCACCCCTTCCTAGTACCCTGCGGTGAAAGACCGAGACGCAAGAACGAACCACAAAGAATCCATTACTTCTGGACCGAGTCGCGCACCGGTCACTAAGTGCAACGAGGAGACGGAGAGATCAGGATGGCTCAGTGGATCGGACAGACAGACAGACAGACAGACAGACAGACAGACAGACAGACAGACAGACAGACAGACAGACAGACAGACAGACAGACAGACAGACAGACAGACAGACAGACAGACAGACAGACAGACAGACAGACAGACAGACAGACAGACAGACAGACAGACAGACAGACAGACAGACAGACAGACAGACAGACAGACAGACAGACAGACAGACAGACAGACAGACAGACAGACAGACAGACAGACAGACAGACTGTCTGTCTGTCTCCATGTCGGCCCCATGGTCTAACACCACCACCGCCTCCACTGTGCTGAGGCCAGCCCAGCCCGTCACACAGACATCTGTGGAAGACAGATTGGACCTAGCGTAGCTATCGCCGGCCTGGGGAGGCTGCTGTCGTTTTCTTGACCACCGGGCCTAGTTCAACTGACTCTGTACGCGATTGTCTGCCTGCCGTCGCTTCCCCGTCGTCATCGTGTTGAACCAGCCAACAGCGCGCCAGGGGGGGGAAAGCCAGCTTGGTGATTGGCTCCCGTAAAAAAGCGGATCGGACTCAGGAAGAAATGTATTGCTCCTCTACAGACCCCTTCTGCCGGGCGGATTCAAACCGCCGGCAGAACGGGCCGGGGGTAGCCGGTCTAGATCGGACCACAGCTCCACTCCCTTACTGTAGTCGAGTGGAGTTTTGAAAAGAGGATACTGTTGCTCTTCAGGTCTCTATGGATGATGGACTTGGCGTGCAGGTAACTTGAACAGACACAACAAAACACATTGTTAAACTGGTGGATACACAGTGTTCAAATAATAACATTGTGCCCGTAAGAGAACAATGATGAAAAACTACTTTAACAATGATTTGCCAGTAAAAAGGACAGGAATAATTTAGACTGTGTGCGTGTATGTGTGTATATGTGTGTGTCCACATGCGTGTGTGTGTGTGTGTGTGTGCGTGCGACTCACTCCATGCCCTGTGCAGTCTGCCGGGCGATGTCTATGAGCTTGATCATCTCGAACTTGGTCTCGATGATGTGCAGGTGGTGGTAGAGACTGCTGCCCTCGCACCACTGGGTCACGATGGCCAACTGCGGCTTGGTGGTGTAGCCCATGAACAGCAGGATGTTCACGTGACGCGTTTTCCTGTTGGGGGGGGGGGGGGGGGGGGTCAAACGACATGGAGAGGGAGAGATGGAGAGGGAGACAGAGACAGAGAGACAGAGAGAGAGAGAGAGAGAGAGACAGAGAGAGAGAGAGAGACAGAGAGAGAGAGAGAGAGAGACAGAGAGAGAGAGATTAAAGCTGGCATTTTTGCATTTTTGTTACTTTTGTTGAACTTCTCTTTGAATGATTGGATGGCCTGTCTGGCTGTCTGTGTCTGTCTTACTACCTGTAGGCACTCACTGACCGGAGTCTTCCTCAAGGCTAGGCAGACGCATTGCTAAAGCTAGCTAGCTAGCTAGCTAGCTAGTGTGTTTTTGGGGGTGTGGCTTTGGGAGGGAGGCCTGAGTTGAGGGGTGGGACTTTTTCAGTTGGAAACTTCCAGAATCAAGCTCACTCTGGGTCGACTCTCGCCGAAATTGCCTAACCCAGTTTAAATGTTAAAAAGACAACATGGCCTATGTCTCCGCAGGCTGCATTCCAATACTTTCCTACGCCCTCGGGCGTTCACTGTACCCGCGAGGAGATGACCGGTTAGTGGGCGAGTAGGAGGGAAAGAGCAATGTGGAAGCAACAACGTTGACTTGTTGACTACCCGAGTCAACAAGCAGCGACCTAATCCAAACAATCTCCGAAGCACTTCCTGTGAAAGGTCCACGGACTGTCTGAAGCAGATTCATGAGCTGGTTGAGGCTTCTTCTTCTTCTCTGGTTAACGACGCATCGAGGACAGTGGGTCCAATGTCGGTTGAGGAGATTGCTCTCTGACCCCCGCGCCAGGCTCTGAACCTATGGGAACCGAGCACTCAGTGGGGCAGCCCCCACCCTCTGGAACTCTCCTCCCCTCACCCCCCCCCCCCCCCACACATCGCCTCACCTCTGGCCACCTTAAAAACCCACCTCTTCAAACTTGGCTAAGGCCTGTGACACCCCCCCCAACCTCCCTCTTGTATGTCGGCTCATCTCTGCGTCTTATTTTTTTATTTCGTTGGTTTGTTTGTTTCCTATGTTCCAGCCCGCGTTGTAAAGCGTCCTTGAGTTTTGAAAGGCACTTCATAAATCAAATTTATTATCAAGAGACCCCCCCCTCTCCCCTACCTGAGGACGCCCACTTCATTCTTGAAGGCCTGGAGCTGCTGAGGTGTCGGGGCGGTGACGTTCAACATCTTGACCGCCACGTCACCTGAGGGAGGTTAGGGGGAGAGAGAGAGCGAGAGCGAGAGCGAGAGAGAGACAGAGAGACACAGAGACAGAGAGAGAGAAGAGAGAGAGAGAGAGAGAGAGAGAGAGAGAGAGAGAAAGGTCCATGAAGAGAGAGGAAGTGAGATAGACAGGTAGACTATTTATTCTATTTCAGATTAATTGTAAGTTACGGTTTGCTGCTCAGTCAGAGATGTACAACAACATGTCCCCCCCCACCCCCTACTCAGGAGTTTGACTTAAATGTTTCTCCAACTTTAAATGCAGTTCTGGTTCCAGGGCAATGTGGCTCGAATACAACAATATACACTTCATAAACTGTACTCTGGCTTTGGATGAAAAACAAAACCAGTTTCAAAACGAGCCAGCCACTGAGAAATATGTCGGCCGACGACTCTGCTTATCAGAGGATGTCAGGATGTCATGTGACCAAGCAAGAAGTTCAATCCCCCACCAACCAATGAAGAGAACCCAGATTGGTCTGATAGCCGGCCGAACAAGGACGTTAGCCTGTTGCACCTGCGCTAGCATGAGGAACGCAGATCAGACGACCACCAGTGCTGCTACAGATATTGAATGAGCAACACCTTTGTTTACCAACAAATATTGTCCCTTTTAAAAAGGTGACATAATTATATCACCAGGTGTGATTGAGATCAGCCGTTTTGAAAATCTGCCTCCTCTGACATCACAAGTGGCGTGTCCAACTAGACGTATGACGGATAAATGACCAACGTTTGCTACAGTCCGCTCGGTAGGCTGGGAGACTGACCTATCCAGCGCACATCTAGGTGGACCCGCCCACGTGTGATGTCAGAAGAGGCTGATTTTCAAAACCGCTCGTCACGGCTAAACACACTCACACCTGGTGGCATGAAACGTCACCTTTGACAACGAGCAGGAACCAACCAAAGTAGGCCCGGCAGGAAGTGAAAGGTCGCTGGAGCGATCAGTGAGTGTGGTGAAGCCTACCGTGCCACTTCCCCTTGAAGACGGTTCCAAAGGACCCAGAGCCGATTCTCTGGCCCAGAGTGATCTGCCCCTCCGGGATCTCCCAGTCGTCGCTGGAGTCGCGCCTCCCCAGGGTTTTCTGGACGAGGGGAGAGGGAGACGCCCAGTTAGACAAAAAGGACACTCGCGGTCTGTTTCACAAGCTAGTGGCGCTAGCTAGCCAGGGACGCCTAGCGTACCCGTATAGAAATGTTTGTGTGTGTTGAGGGTTTGTCTTGGAGTGTCGAGTGTACCTCAAACAAAAGAAAAATGGTGATTAACTTGTTTATCAGCACGTTTCTACAGCTTGCGTCAGTGCACGTGTCGCCGTGCACAATTAGCGGAATCACCTTTTCAGTGAGTTCAACGTAAAACCATAAAGTTTAACGATAGCGACAAATAATTATTATTTTCTATTCCTTCATATTCTACCAGTACAAAACATCCATTACATAAATCAAAAAAAAACATTTAGGCTGGTCAGGTTCAAAGCCAAGACGTTTTTCGGGAAAAAACGTTGGTACAACAATCCCGATGGACGAACGCTCACCATCTTATTGCGGTCCTCCGAGGAGGACGACGACTTGCGCTCCCGCTGCGGACACGGCGACTTTTGGGGCATCTTCACGCTGCTCAGCGAGCCGGGCAGGGAGGCTGGGGGCGTGGCCGACAGCCCCGCTGTGGATCCTGGGAAGGGGGGGGTCGGGGGGTGAGGCGGGGTGGGGTGATGAGGGAGGGAGGGGGGGGGGGGCGGGGTTGTAGAAAATTCTTTAAATTAACGAAATAAGGTCAAAGTACGAGAGGAAGGTTACATTTATTGAAATCAAAAAGGCGGTGGCGGGAAAACCAAATAATTAGGACGGAGTATAAAGAGCGGGAAGGTGGAGGCATGGGGGGGGGGGCACGGGAGGGGGGGGGCTCCTACTGCGTTTGGTTTGGCGAGGGGGGAGTCACACGGCACATGCAGTGAGGAGTGTGGTGACGGTGTCGCCCCGTCAGGCTAAGATGCATTCGCTAACTACGGGACGCCGTCGTAGCCCCACGCTAATAACTGTCAAAAACAGTCTAAACCAAAGCCACACATTTCAGAAAAATGTCCTAGTGTTGCTACATTTGATTACTGATTTGATTCTGATCCGATGACTGTGGTCATCGTTCCTTGATGTATTTTGGAGCCGCCACAGTATGAAAGCTAACCTCATAGGGTGACACATGTAATACCCATTTTGACCAGTAGCGGGTGCTGCGGCCCACACTAGGAATACCGTCGGCTTAGGAGAGACGCCTTCTTCCCTCACAGCTTTTATGGGCTGATCAATATTTCTCCTAAAAAAACTGAAAGGGAATTAGCGAAGGAATTACTGCTGGTAAAAGTAACAACTGATCTTAAAAGAGAAATAATAAAAAGATGCTCAAAAGTCAAACTCCCATGCAGGATCCCCGGGAAAAAAACACAATAATAAAATCGGACAAGCAGGCTCGTGTGTGTGCGTTGCATCAACAGACCCACAACGACGCACACAGTGGTGTTGGATGTGCACAACACGCCATCACAGGGAGGTTTGTGAGGGGCAGGTGAGGGGTGAGGGGGTGAGAAGCACACACACACACACACACAAACACAACCCAAACGAACACACACCTAACACAACGCACAGCCCCACACCCACACACAGACAGGCCTAGCTACCTCGGCACAGGGGCTCGGTCTCAAAATCAAACACTATGTCATTGGGGTAGGAGTTTAGGAGGGGGCTCGAGGTCCGCGTTCGGTGCTTCCTCAAGGGGCGTGCGGGGTGGGTCGGGGGGGCTGCAAGAGGGACGAGAGAGAGACACACACAGGATCACCGGCCCTGAAGCCCAGCGACTCAACCCCCCAACCCAGGTGCTCACTACCGCGCCTCATCCGCACGCACGCGACGCGGCTTAGCACCCCAACGCCGTAGCAGCCGTACCTCGTAGCGGTAAACGCCTTAGCAACCGTACCCTCTAGCTGTGTATCAGCTAAACGCCGTAGCACTACGTCAGCCACACGTCATAATGGTATATAAGCTAAACACCTTTGTGCTGGTAGCTACACCACGCCAAAGCACCTTATGCTAGCTAAACGCCTAGGCTATAGCACCCCAACGCCAGGCGCTGTGCTAGCTAAACGCCTTAGCTCGATAGAAGCCATGCATCATAGTGGTGTATAAGCTAATCGCCTTGGCAGCCATACTTCTTAGTGTTATGCCGGCTAAACTCATGGGGCTGTAGTTGCCAAACGGATATCGGTATACGAGCTGAACGCCTTAGCAGCCATACGTCATAGCGGTGAACAAGCTAAATGCTTGAATTAGCGCTATAGCCAGCTTCATGCTATAGCGGTACCCATATGTCTTAGCATAACAAGCTACACACCGTAGCAGTATAACATTAGCGTTAGCGTTATTGTGAGCTACTCACATTAACGGTATAGTGAGTGCCAGCAAAATGTTTGATTCACCCCTTAGACCTCTATGCAATTGTATATATTATTATATAAAACAAGTGTCCAATTTCATCATGAAATTGTGATCATAATCAGCTTTAGATTTGTACTTTTCTTTATCAACATTGTACACATTTTTCATATATGGTATACATATTAGTTAAACTTTCCTGTTATCTTTGACCTTTTTTTTGTTCATTTTGCATCCCGGAATATTTGCAATCTACTCCGTTTTGCAATCTCCGCGAAGTGGTTGGGGGCTTCGACTAATAACTTTGAGACGATACCATCTAATGTCTATGGAGAGCTTTTCTCTTCTGTAAGGAAGCCGCGCATCTCATTTCCCGCCATCCCACCCAGGCCTGAGCTCCGCAAAGTACATCACATCCAGGATTTGTGGCCTTTATCTGCCGCGCATTGAGAGGACGTTTACACACGGACACAGGATATATTTATAGATATATCTATATATTTATATATTTCTTCAGAAACAGAACCAACTGAACTTTAAGGGCCATTAGCAGACACAGAGAAAACATAAATAAACAAAACCGGAAAAAAGGACATAACTTTGACACGTAGACACGGGGATGGTCGGAAAAAAACGAAATGCCCGAAATAAAATAAAGAATACAAAAAAAAATAAAAAATAAAATCGAAACACTTACCTCCATCTGACCTCGGCAAACCTTGATCTCGGATCAGGTCCTGAAGCAGAGGAACAGACGGGAAAAACAAAACGAGTCAACAACACGTCTTCGCTCGTCTATGGTTCGACGTTGACGCGACGCAATGACCACGCAGTCGTGAACCTGTATTGGTTCCGTTAACCTGTATTGGTTCTCTTAACCTGTATTGGTTCTGTAACCTTGCGTCGAGGCGACGCAAGGTTACAGAACCAATACAGGTTAAGAGAACCAGAACCAGGTTACAGAACATTTTTTGGAGAGTACGCGAGGACGTAATGGGTCGGTAAACCCCCTTTGTGTCGTGTCAACGTGGAACCATAACTAAGCCTATAGTCTTGAAGAAACTGACTTCCTCCTCTTAGAGAAACACTGACAGCTCCAACAAGGAAGAATGCAAGAAAACTGTCCCTCCAAAGAGACAGAACTGAGAGACACAGGAGATCTCCAATCCCATACATGTGCAGACTCTTGAATGACAGTACATTTGTTGTTTTGACGTATGACGTTTTTGCTTCCATTTTTTAATTACCGTATAAATATTACGGTGACTTTTCAATTATGTTATTATTGTAACAGCCTCAGTAATCCAGTGTTTGCGATGATGTTTTTTTTGTCTGCCGTCATCATGGTCCCGCCATAATGCTGACACTAATGTCGTCCATTTGTATGGGACGCCCTTCCGTACGAGTCGTAAAGGTGTAAATCTCCCAGCTTTCTTGTGCGGCATTCCGCGGAGGCCAGCCCCCTCTTGGCCGTAGTTTAAACCTTCCCTGTCGCAGTTCTGAGAGTGGACAGAGTTCAGTGAAGCAGACCGTACGACTCCACAATAAAAAAAATGGCTGCCGGTCGTGAGGGCGTCTGTGATTGGACGGCGTCGGCCGGCGACTCACGTCGATGTTGACGGGCTCGATGGTGTTGATGTGGACGTTGGGGGCCGAGGAGGAGCGGTCGCGCTGGCCGAACTGGTTCCGGTGGTCCTCCTCACTGGGCCGGAAGTTCTGTGGGATGGGGATGGATTTGGACGGGGAGACACTGGCGTGGCAAAGAGAGCTGCAAGGGAGGGAGAGAGGGAGGGGGAGAGAGAGAGAGAGGAGAGAGAGAGAGAGAGAGAGAGAGAGAGAGAGAGAGAGAGAGAGAGAGAGAGAGAGAGAGAGAGAGAGAGAGAGAGAGACAGAAGAGAGAGAGAGAGAGAGAGAGACAGACAGACAGACAGACAGACAGACAGACAGACAGACGAGAGAGAGAGAGAGAGAGAGAGAGAGAGAGAGAGAGAGAGAGAGACAGACAGACAGACAGACAGACAGACAGACAGACAGACAGACAGACAGACAGACAGACAGCACAAAACACAAATGATGAGGAAGACGTACTTGCATTTAAGTTAAGCTGAATGCATTTGTTTTCAGTGTATCACAATTACGTTTAATAAACTAATTATTGCCAACATTCATATTTGATCAAATATATTAATATTAATTATTTGAATTCATTTATAGTGCATTTTCTATCACAACATAAGACAAGATGGAACTTCATTGATCCCAGACGGGAATCTCAGGACCCTCCGAGCGCCAGTCAGCGGGGGGCGGGGTCTCACCCGGTGGAGTCGGAGGGGGGCAGCGACGGGTAGACCTCAGACATAGGGGTGGGGCACTCCTCCTCCTGGGTGAGGGGGTGGTGCTCGAAGAACTTGGACACCAGCAGCAGGCTGAGGAGGAAGAGGGGGAGGAAGAGGAAGAAGAGGAAGAGGAAGGAGCGGATGAAGAGGGGGAGGAGGAGGAGGAAGAGGGGGAGGAAGAGGAGGAGGAAGAGGAAGAAGAGGAAGAGGAAGGAGAGGATGAAGAGGGGGAGGAGGAGGAGGAAGAGGAGGAGGGGGAGGAGGAGGAGGAGGAAGAGGAGGAGGAAGAGGAAGAGGAGGAAGAGGAAGGAGAGGATGAAGAGGGGGAGGAAGAGGAGGAGGAAGTGGAGGAGGAAGAGGAGGAGGAGGAAGAGGAGGAGGAAGAAGAGGAAGAAGAGGAAGAGGAAGGAGAGGATGAAGAGGGAGGAGGAGGAGGAAGAGGAGGAGGAGGAGGAGGAGGAGAGGAGGGGGAGGAGGAGGAGGAAGAGGGGGAGGAAGAGGAGGAGGAGGAAGAGGAGGAGGAGACCCCGTTAAGGCAGGTTGTGACAACTCAAAACTTTACCATAACACACACACGGCCCTCGACAATTGGCCCGTCATTGGTTTCAAATCGATTGGCAGAGTTTGATTGGCAAGTGACATCACTAATTTGAGCCAATCAGAAACAGCGGATGAAGTGCGATGGGTCGAGACGGGGTGTGGAGCGTTCATTGTTTGTCTAACACAACAGGAAGTCTCCTCTTCAGCGGGCAGAAGCAGTGCGCTGAACTTCCTAAAGGACGACGAGACAAACAACAGCAAGGCTTTAACAGCTCAGATAAACACACTCGGAAAAAAATAATTAACGAACTTTTATCCACTTTTTTTTTTTTGAAGATGCATGATATTAATGAGTAGGTCGGGTGTTCAGGGATGACTTAAAAAAGGTACACTGCAGACATTGGGGTTCAAACCAGGAACCTTTTGGTTGGGAGTTGAACACCACGAGGCGGTCACCCCACCATGACCCCCTGAACTCCATAGAGCTCCAACATGACTGATGGATGGAGGGTGGAGGGATGGATGGACGTGTGGTCGGAGGATGGACAGATGGATGGAAGGACGCTGAATAACGGAGTGATGATGGATTGACGGGGGGGGGGGGGGGGATGGATGACCGGACGACTGACACGACGAGGGACGGACGGACGGACGGTGACTTACTCCAGCTGGTCGTAGTTGACGCACATGAGCGGCACCTCCGTGCTGCAGCGCTGGTGGAACTTGTAGCCGCAGGTCTGGCAGCGGAACCCCTGGAACAGAAGCTTCCGGCAGAAGTCGCAGAAGGCCAGTGTGAAGAACGTCTTCCTCACCTGGGACGGGACGAAGAAATGACGGCACACTCAGCCACAATCATGCTCGCATACCTTGGTTTTTCTTTACAATGTGCTCTCTCTGTACGTCTTTTATTTTTAATTTTCTCCCTTTTTAATAATGTTAATCTGTATTATTATTTTGAACCAAAAGCCAAACTAGGGACCAGTTTCGTAAATTAGCTTTGGCTGGAAACACCATGATGCAAAACGTTGGATCACGCTTCTCTATGTTCCTGTCCCTATTCAAATAGACCTTCAATAAATAAATAGAAGTGGTTTTAAATCGGGAACTTCCTGCTTCCTACCTTCTGTTGTAAACAAAGGGCTTGTTTTAAAATGGCTTACGATGGTAAATGGACAGCATCTATATCGCGCCTTTATCCAAAGTGCCTTACAAAATGGCCGAACATTCACCCGTTCATACACACATTCACACACCGACGGCGGAGTCAGCCACGCAGGGCGACAGCCAGCTCGTCGGGGAGCAGTCAGGGTGAGGGCGTCTCGCTCAGGGACACCGCGACGCTCGGCTAGGAGGAGCCGGGGATCGAACCGGCAACCTTCCGGTTCCCAGTCAACCCGCTCTACCTCCTGAGCTACTAATAAACAGGACACTCTGTAGGTCCCGAGTCCTTGAAGAAGGTACTTCACTCATCCTCCTCCTGGTCTGAATCTGGGCCCGGTGCCGGGGAGTGACTTACAAAGTTGTGCGTCGTCAACGGGACGTTCTCCAGCACCTCAACGTGCAGCTCCTCCCCCGTCAGCCAGGATATGTCCGTGTCCCATCCAATCGGCTTCTTCTCTCTGAAACAGGAAGTGGGGGATTTTAGGACGGCCTCTCGCAATGGAGGATGCGCTGAACACAAATGTGACAAGATTTAATTCAATTAATTGACATTATTTTTAAAAGCCATATTTTTCCCAAGAATGAACTTTGAAGATGAATTTAACATAATCCACACTGACGGCGTAAGAATTCTCTTATGGTTAAAAGGTGGAACTGGGCTATATTCCTGTATTGGTACCAAACTAAAACCCAACTAAAAGTCCCGCAAAATATATTTGTGTCAACAGTCAACGGTTAATACTTTGTTAATACACTGGTTTTGAGTTTGAATCCACCCGAGACCGCATTGAGAGGGGTATTAGGGGAAGGGTCTCCGAAGAAAGGCAACAACAGATGTTGTGTTACGTGTTGTGTAACGGTGGTACACATTGTGTACGTGTATGTGTTGTGTATATGTCATGGTTGTAGACATTGTGTACGTGTATGTGTTGTGTACATGTAACGGTTGTACACATTGTGTACGTGTATGTGTTGTGTACATGTAACGGTTGTACACATTGTGTGCGTGTGCTATCGTTTCCCTTCCTGTTCCTGGACTGTTAAGTCATTAACGGTCTCACCCGTCCTGTATCCTGTAGACCGCACAGCATTCTGGGATGAGGCCGCGCATCATCAGGGCTTTCTTCAGCGAGTCCCTCAGAGTCATTCCACAGCGGGCAGGGACCTGCACAGAAGGGGGAGAGACGGGGGAGGGACGGGGGAGAGAAGGGGGAGAGATGGGGGAGAGAAGGGGGAGAGAAGGCCGAAAGATCTGTTAGGACATGAACGTTACACGAAAAGGTCTGTCGGGAATAATCATACAAAAGTGTCTGAAAAACTTGGAACTTGGAACCATAGTTTAAAATTTCTAAAAGTGGAACACTGCAATGTCTTAAGCACTGAGCTAGCCAGCGCAGTAGCTTGTTGTGCTAATTAGCACAAACCTGACTTGACGTCACTTTCTGGAGCAGGTGCTCTGGATATGACTTGGATAAACAAAACGACAGCTAGCAGATAGATGTTATGCCCCTTCTTTAATCTAATTCAACAAGACGGTGTACCATCAAGTAAAGTCAGCCTCTGTGTGAGTGTACATCTGTATTTCCATGAGCTATGTTAATTAGCTTAAGCCTGTACTCTCCTTCTCTTCCTTTGTCATGCACTTCAGGGTGGATGGCTGCTTGGATAATCAAGTCGCTATTGGCCATGCGTTCTTTTAGAAGGAGATTTGGTGCGGAAATTCATGCAGGCTTCAAATTTAATCGATAGAATGAACGAGGCGGGGAGTTGGATTTAAACAACAAATAAGTATTGTAGTGACGTATCAGGATGAGTCTACTTAAGGGGCCTTCATGCTTCTAAAGCTAGCTGGTCCACTGGTAGGGACCATGGTCTTAGCGGACAAGGTTAGTTCGCTCTCCGAGGCCTCCAACGCTCATTTGAAGGCATCTGTCTGTAGCAAACACTGCATATCTAATCAAAGAAAAGAGGGTCACCTACATTTCATTTCCCTTGGCCGCACACGCACTTTAATTTGTCACAGAGCAAAACTCGAGCGATGGAAAGATAGAGTGTTCTTGATTCTCTGAGAGTTAAAGCTGTTCTAAAATCCAAAGACATTGTGAAACATTTGTTTTCCCTTTTGACCTCAGTGGTCTCCTTCTATATATGCCTATTCTACAAAGTCGGCCAAAAATATCACAAACATCCTGTTTATTAGTTGTAAGTTCGACATCCAAATCGAATTAATGCAATACCGTCTCGAGGTTGAAAAAAACCCTGCATGTTGACGTTAATTAGCCTGCGTCGGAAGGCTTAAAATCTCAACAGAAAACGTCATCACGTTTTTACCCCGTTCCCTCATATCGCAGTCCATCTGTTTTATGAGGATGCATGTTTTAACAACTTCCGGCCCCCCCCCCCCCTCCATGGATTCAGACTTTTAACAACACCCACGTCTCGTTCAGGTTTGTGCTCCACGTCCACCACACCTCGGTCTCATGCGCCCCACCCCACCAGAGCCCCCCGCCGCTACGTCACGAGGGCTGGGAGTCCCACACCCTGGACCCACCGTACCGAGACCGTCGGAGGTACGCTGACGAGAATGGCCGCAAACACACCTACGACACTTTACATTTTACAGGGAATGACGTTGTCCAGTCTCCACCGTGGGGGAACCCACTGGCGATGTAGCCCATTAATGAAGCCCGAAGCGAGCGGGAGCTCATTGAAACATTGAACATCGATGTTAAGAGCGACGTCACATTATTTGATACAGTTTTCTTGAATTTCGGCTCAGATTGGTGAAATGAAGGATCTCCAGCTCCTTGGTTTTTGGCCCACGACATGTGTTGGTACGACAGTCTTTAAACGCACGCACGCACGCACGCACGCACGCAAACACACACACACACACACACACACACACACACACACACACACACACACACACACACACACACACACACACACACACACACACACACACACACACACACACACACACACACACACACACACACACACACACACACACACACACACACACGTCAACGCCCCACTATTCAGCGCAACCTTAAAGCCTTTTCCTTGTTGCTGCAAATCAGAACTAATAGTTTCCGCAAAAGTTTTAGCAACGGAACCTGTTACATTGTCTTCCGTCTCTAGTTCCGTCCCTTGTGAGACCAACACCCTAAACCCCTAAACAATCTTGGGGGTGGGGGGGGGGGGGGTCATTCCATGGTACAACGCAACAAGCTAACCATTGCGTTAGCTTGAATGTGATCTAAACGCCGTCAAAGGAATCCAGAACCCCGCCAGATTAAAAACATAATGAACAACTGAATCCAAACGTACCACGGTCCGCTGCTTGTTGGGCAGGAAGACGCGGACGATGGGCTTCTGCGGCGAGCGCGGGTTGGCCCGCGAGGGGTCCATGGGGCACTGGAGGACCGCCAGCGTGTTGGGGGCCGAGGGGAAGCCCTGGCCCCCGCCGCCGCCGCCGCCGGAGCACATGCCCCCGCCCGGGCAGCCGCCCCCGGCCTGGGCGTCCAGGGGGCCGGGCGTGGGGGAGGAGCAGGACAGCTCGCCACCGCTGCCCGTGGCCTCCAGCAGCTGCTGCTCCCGCTGCTGGAGGGCGTCCAGCTTACTGGTGTACTCCTCGTAGGCCTGGGGGGGGGAGGGGGAGGGAGGGAGGGGGAGAGGGAGGGGGAGGGGAGGGGGAGAGGGAGGGTGGGGAGGGAGAGGGAGGGGGAGAGAGGGTTTGGGTGGAGGAAAAAAAATATATAATAATAATAATAGAGTCACATTAAGGGCATTTAGCGGGCACTTTTACCCAAAGCGACTTAAAATAAGTACATTTGTCGTGGAGAAAGTGAAACAATATATCGCTGTCGGTACAATAAGGATGTTCATAGAACCAAGCACTAACAATCACTAGGTTAACCCATTCCCCGTACACAACAAAGATAGCTAGGATAAGATGCTACACAACTAAGCACTATAACTAATACATTCAATACATCACAATCAATAAATTCATTTTATTTGTATAACTGGGCAAATACATTTTGCCCTGGAAAATAGGGTCCCAATTTGAAATACACGGTCCATCCAGTTTAGAGGACTAAACTGTAAACTTAATACATTAACATCTCTGCTTACATCGAGTCACTTTCTAACATTTCACATGTACCTTGTTATTGAATCTTGGTAATCGTATCTGACATCAATACATCAATAGATCCCCATCACTGATACAGTTGCTTGAGGCGATACGGGGAGACGATATGGTATAAAACAAGGGAAACGAGAGCGGACAACATTCATATCTCTTCCATACCTCCAGGTATATGGATGGAGGATTGTGTTCGCCCCCAAACTTCTCCAACAGGGCCTCCAAATGCTCTTGAGTCAGCTTTATCATCTGCTTAATGTTCCATATCTGCAAAGAGAATCAAAAACCTTACCAACAGCAAAACACGGGGAGGAAGAAAGACATTTCCAAGCTAGCTAGAAGTTAACTGCTTTGTGTTAGCATAGTTAAGACCAAAAAGAGGTTCATTCCTCGGTCTTATTCAGCTGAACGCTCGTCGAGATCAAGCCCAACCCTCTCGTTTACGCCTCATTTAAAAAGACTCCCATTATAAATGTTATGTCATAACCTAAAGCATGACAACAGTCAATTTTTCCACCGCTGCCTCGCTGCCAATTGGCTGACACCCCATAGCATTTCCAGGAAGTTGCAGGGCTTGTTACGATATTACCAAAGAAGCAGGCAAACAAACAATTAGCATGTGATGTAGCCTGCGTCCGCACTAGAGCTCAGAGCAGTTGGAGCTACGCAATGGTTAGCTTCTGCCTTCTACTCCCAACAGCCAAAGAAACCAGTAGCCTAATATCCAGGGTAGCAACACTATTTTAACACATCATAACCAACGTCAGTGTGGTCACAAAATCGGGCAGATGATGAAAGCAACAAACTGCCTCTGATGGAAGTTTCATCACACCCTTTCAAACATGGAATAGGAACGCAAGTCACCATTGTTATATTGATGGATCCCATTGCGGCGACCTTTCGGGGTCCTTATATTGACCCCGGGGGGTTAGGGGAACCCCACTTTGAACCCCCATTCCCAGCGTCTTATATATTAATCAATATTGAGTGTGATCCTGTGGGACCCAACAGCCTGGTCACGATTACAGTAAAGAAGAGGTTAATGTGTATGCATGTGCTAGTAACGCGGGACCTACAGTCAGAACAGCTTCAGACGACCGCCAACCTTGCAAATTGTTTCAGTAGGTGCAGGACATTAAGGGAAAATATCCTTTTTGAAATCCGCTCCAAAACAGACCCACACCCAAAGTGATTTTTAATCCGTAGATCTGTGTTCGCCATCTACAGTAAGTGTATGGACTTGAACCACACAGCCCATGACAACGTACACTGTATCGAAGACGGTCTAAGTAATCAGAACTCATTAAGAGTCAACGGAGAGCGCAAGAAGGAGAGGCAAGGCCCTGCCGTACAACTCCATCTGTGAACCTGCTGCAGAACACGTTTCGTCTCGTATTACAGTCCTAGACGGCCTTATGATGTGCATATACATGGAACAACTTTAAGTGAGACAGGAGACACAGGAGAAGCACCACATCCTGAATCAACAATTCGTCTTTTAAGAAATCAAGAAGGCTAGGAGGAAGGACGTATCAACTCAAAAGCTATTAAAAAAAAACCCAGTATGTTCTCATAGCTTTCAATCATTTGTTTGACATAATCTCAAGCATTACCATTCGCGAGCAATTATGTAAGAATCTCGCCATCAGAATCGCAACCGAAGATGGTGTTGACCACAGAGGAGGTGTGCATTGTGTGCCAACATGCACAATAATAATCTAAATTGAATGGTCAGCCAACGAGGCCTTTTCGGTTCTACACTGATAATGCGCAGGTCTAACCATTTTTTTTTTAGACGATGCTATCTCATGGTCTGCGTGTGCGACCACAGAGGAGAGCGCAGGCTGACGGATTCAGAACTCTTGCGTCTGAGTGTGCGTCGGGCTGGGGGTGGGGGGTCCCTAATAACGCCTGGGTTCATGTAGGTAAAAGTAGGCAAAACGAGGCTGATTCTTAGCGTTCAAAAAGAGCAGCACGACTCGAGTTAGCCACCACCGTTGTAATGACAGCATCCCCTCAGAGACCGGAGGAGTCACCACTAGATCCCAGTAGAAAAACAACACAACTTTAGGGGGTGCTTCGGTGATCGGGAAATGGATGTGTTTGATGAGGTATACATCGGGCTATGTCAACACGACGGAGCCCATGCCCAATGCCCGGGTGCCGCGGTAGGGCTGTGTGTTGAAGGCTGTGCACGACAAGGCTGCTACGGTGTGTGTGTGTGTGTGTGTGTGTGTGTGTGTGTGTGTGTGTGTGTGTGTGTGTGTGTGTGTGTGGTGTGTGTGTGTGTGTGTGTGTGTGTGTGTGTGTGTGTGTGTGTGTGTGTGTGTGTGGCTGCAGCCTGCAGTGGGCACTGGAGGAAATAAAGCGGAGTGCGAATGAAATAAAAAGCAGGGCCTGGAATAAACATTGCGTCCGCAGGACAATATTATTTATCCGTTTGTGTTCCTATCGGTTTGTCCTGCTTAATGGGGGGGGGAGGGGGGGTCGGGAGGGAGGAGGGGGGGTTGCGGGATGGAAACCTACACTGGGGAGAGATGCGAGACGCAGTGTTTGATTTAAAAAAAAAAAAAAAAATGCATTAACATCTTTGTGCATCGTCCCCCCCCCAACCCCGACCCCCCCTGCAATGCATCCCCCCCCCCCACCACCCCCTCGATCCATATTACAGCCGGTGTTTCCTGATAGATTTACATCCAATTACCTCCGCTCCCAAGAAGACCCGTCTCTCCCCGTGATCAGCTCCACTACCCCCCCCCCGATTTCCCCTATTGCGTCTAGCGGGGTGCCTACCTCTTCATCCTGCGGACATTCAGGTATCCCCACCGAGCAGGTGGAGTCGAGCCCGGCGCCCAGGTCGTCCGGTCCCCGCTCCCGCTCCCTCTCGGCCGGATCGCGGTCCATGGTGTCTCCGTTGAAGACGGACGGTGGGGACTCGGCGCTGCTCAACGCCGCCATTTTAAACTGCGAGAGACTGACTGGAAAATAATAGAAGGGGGGGGGGGGGGGGGGGGAGAGACCGTAGGCAGCTGTACGGGAGGGGAGGGGAGAGACCGTAGGCAGCTGCACGGGAGGGGGAGAGAGACCGTAGGCAGCTGCACGGGAGGGGGAGAGAGAGACAGTCGGCAGCTGTACGGGAGGGGGGAGAGACAGTAGGCAGCTGTACGGGAGGGAGGGAGGGAGGGAGGGGAGGGGAGGGGGGGGGGAGAGAGAGCCGTCGGCAGCTGTACGGGAGGGGGAGACAGAGACGCAGGACACACTCGCGGTGCGTGGAGGGTTAACGGGATGGCTTCTGCTCGCCGTGGATCCACTGTATTGGAGCGGTCTATGACGGCGATGCATTGGCTTGAATAGATTTTTAAAAACATTCAGATTTGTTGTGGGTGATTTTTTTTATTTTTATTTTTATTATTATTATTATTATTATTATTATACCCCCCCGCCCCCCCGTGGTTTAATATGAATTATTAGCCTACCTATTATTTAGACACATTTCTAAATTAATTTCCCTTTCGAATTACTATTCTAAAGGAACTATTAACAAACAATAACAGCATATATGAATGCACGTCAGCCATAAAAAAAAAATACTTATTTAAAAGAGAACCATGTTTTTGTCTTTTTTGGGACGATTAATGTATTATAAAATCACATTAATGCATACAATTTTGCGTATAAAAGCTGAACTTTAACGTTTTGAATAGATGATCAATCACAATAGGTCGACGTTGAAATATTGCAGTATGGGTTGTCTATTTTACATGATGAAATCTCAACATTAGTATTTAACTTGCTTAATGTGTGTGCATTCGTGCAATACCTTACATCGAATATACAACAAGCATTTTATATTTTATTGAATGACTTTCACTTTTGGAAATTCCCTTATACAAGTCTGGTAAATAATAAAAAGAATTCATTCAATTTTGTTTCAAAAACCACTGCATGGCAATATTGTTTATTTGACATGTCAAAAGCACACATATATACCTCATTATTATTCATGAATACCACAATATACTGTGTGAATGTATGTGGCCAAATGTGCAGAATATACACAATGAACACACAAGTCTTATCGATGTGGCTGGACGGCCAACTAGGCAACACACTGGAATCTTCTTCAGAGGTAAAGTCCAAGGCTGCACTCAAGACGGGGTGCCCAGTGACTCGTCTGGTACACAGAGAGGGAGAGAGGGTTCTGTGTAGTTCCTTAGGTCCCAAGATGGGCTCACTTCTTCTTGCTCGCCCTCTTCCCTTCACCCTTCAGCGGCTTCCCTTTGCCTCGCAGCTTTCTCAAGCGTCGCATCTCTTCTTTAAAGTCCTCATGTTCGTCTCTGCACAGAGGGAGGGAGAAATGTGGGACTTGTTTTGTAGGTTGGAAACAGCCCCGTTATGTTGTGTGTGTTGTCAGTTGTATTTCATAATGTCGTGTCACTATCAATTAGGTTTTAATGGACGACCCTCAGTTAACATAGGAATTAGCAGGTAAACTCTTCGGTTGAATGCAATGAAACGAATACAGTGCCCTTAACCTCGCCCAGAAAACGCAAACACATTCAATATCCAACAGCTATCATATACTACATGATAACCATCGTATGACAACATGTACACAAGAGCTTGTGTATAGTTCATGGTATTTAAGTTAAGGCTTTTTACTATTTGAGAAAACACGTTTGAGGTCTACATGCATGTAACAGTAAATATGCATTGAATAAGCTAAAATAAATGACTTGTAATCATTCTACCAATAACTGATTTGCCCTCGTTCTGTTACCTGAAGAGTCCCATGAACCTTAGCCTTTGGGTCATGGAATAGTAGATCTTGTGCTTGGGGTACCAGTCGTACACCTCTTTCCTTTGGCCCATCGGCTGTTCCTGGAAGAGCTGAACCACCTTCATGGACTTGGAGTCTGTCGGACGGACAACCTCCCCGAAGATGCGGGCGCTCAGGCGCGCCATGCGCACGGCGTAGCTTGAGAGCGAAGCCATATCTGGAAAACGCGATAAAAAAAAATGGTATAAATGTTTCTTAATTTAGTGTTCTGAAGGATCTAGTGGATTATAGTGCTGGACACGTTCAGCATCACACGCAACAATGAATGGAAAGGGCGTCCACTGTAATGCTGCAGGACATTAGATGAGAGAACCTTACCTGTTGCTGTTGACAATTCGGTTGACAATATAGTGTTTTTTAATCAGATAGTACTACATACTCGTAAAAGAAAACATGGATTTAGCGTGCATGGGCTAACCTTCAAGGACTTTTGCTAGTCTACGCATGTGATTGGTTGAGGAGGCGTTACGTACTTGACGCAAATAGAGCGCAGTCGACGTAATGACGTATTTCCCAGGCATCCGACCCTTATATTATTCCTACGTTTACTTTTGGTCGCACAAAGGTTCCGTGTACCACAAAGGTTCCGTGTACCTCACGTTGAAACCCGAAAAGCAGTAATTGTAACAGTTTTATATATATTAGATAACATATAAAATAGATCTGTCGATATGGTTGAATTGAGAATAAAAAACAACAACTGTTAAGTGGTTTCCATTTAATATGTGGCGAGACAATATAGGGTGTGATTTATATAAAATGTGTCTAACATAATTTCAATATGATGATGCCATTTGGCCTACTGTAAGTTTCTAATGTCTTCACACTCAATTATCGTTTATATTTGAGAAAAAAGGGGTGAAATCTTCGAGTCAAGTTACAATGTATTGCCACGAGATGGCGCTACATACAAAGAAACCATCTATGGACCAAGCAGATGTTTTCTTTCGACGGATAGGCCTATTGAAGAATCTTAATTTTAGTGCTATTGTCCAACATTTCAGTGTTGTTACTGTGGACTTTTTTTGCTTTACAATTTGGTCAAATGCTGCACTTCCCTACAATGATGGTATTAGTAGACCTTTAAGTATATTGCTGCCTATAACGATGACATAAAATATCCTTGCCAAGAACATTATTGCCAAGGACATTTTTGGGGGCTTGTTATCCTCATTTGGTGGAAAAGTCGTTTAAACTGTATGATTGATAGTTAATTGTATGCATAAAAAGATAAAGGTTTTTCGATTGTGATATTTGACGAGGTATGGGCACTCCTACCTAGGGCATTTCTCACATTTCTTGCGTGTTTGAATTTTCAAACCACCTTTAGGCCGTATTTAATACCACCAAGTTTGATGCTGGTGTGCCGGTGGAACATTTCCCCGTGCCCACGAGGTGGAGAAGTGCCTTTGGCATAATACAACTCAAAGTGAGCTATCCACCGTCATCATAATCATAATCATAATCATAATCACAACCACATTATAAATCCTAAAGGATTCCTCTTAACACAATATGAGGATGGCAACGATGGACTCAAATTATGAATACTTTGCTCTTAATAGAGGACAGGCCTTGGAGAATTCTTTCTCTCCATAAATGTTTTGGGGCTATGGCCCGCCACATTATTAGCTAACATAATAATAATTAGAATAATTACAACAATAATAGCAGTTGTGAAATTACATTGCTTTAGCTTATAGTGCTCAAAAGATACGTCCTATCCTCGTTGCATATGCAAGGCATATCCACTGATAGCCTGTAGAAGATTGCCCAACTTTGTTGGTGTCTATATTATTATTAGGTAATCACAGAGTTATTATCTTACTATATCTGATTATAATATTATAATATGCACAACTGACAATTTACCTACGTTCATTAAATTACCTAGCCTAGACCATTTTAAATAAACATTGACTATTATGAAGCATAACGACCTAATCTGATATCTGCAATCCGGCATGCCTGTAGCCTATAAAAGGAAAATAAACGTGTTTTTTTTATTGATTCAAATATAGAATATATATGTTGTCAGGAAATAGACTCAAGACTTGGTAATGCATTTCAGCAGGCTACCTGTGACCTCAACACACATTAAATGTGGAAGTCATAAAAAAGAAAATAGGAAGGGGACGCTGTCATAACGCGGCGGTCCAATCAGCGTGAAGCTGCAGGTACGGGCCGAGTTTCCATCCTGAATAAACACTGCATATTTAATCATCTCTCAGACTATGTTTAGGCCTACTTATACTTTGTTTGCGATCCAAACCCCCATTCCACAGGGGGATCGGCCCATGACTGGATAAACAACGATCAAATCACCTTGATCAATTGAAATAGATAAAAAAAATACATATTTAAACTCATATTGCGGTTAGATCTGCAGCCGACATCCGATGGTGAGTAGGCCTACGTCATCTTACAACTGACACGGCAAAATAGAGCCAAATAAAGCGGGAAAAAAAACGCGGTTCTCCCGTACAGCCTTTCGGTTCTATCCCGCGGCATTCATTGACCATCATGCATCCTGCTTCATTACGGCGAGGTGGACGCACACGCACATGCGCACGCACGCACGCACGCACACACATACACACAAACACGCACACACACACACACACATACACACACAACACACACACACACACACACACACACACACACACACACACACACACACACACACACACACACACACACACACCTCACACACACACACACACACACACACACACACACACACACACACACACACACACACACACACACACACACACACACACACACACACACACACACACACACACATAGGGCGGACAACGCCTCGGTCCAAATGGGCCATCGCCTTTTTACCATTAGCGTGAAGCCATCAACTCCCAAACATACGTTTATCCATTTAATTTCCCTGTCGCCCAATCAGACGAGTGTAGGCTTACATGTTTCGCCCCCCCCCCCCCCCCCCCCACCCCTTCTGTCCCGCGCCATCCAGACAACACGCAACAGCACGAGGAGGGACGCTGAGCCAGGGAGGAGATAAGCTTCCTCCTCCTCCTCCTCCTCCACATCCTCGGCTCTCCGCTGCAGACAGACCGCCCAGCAGCCAGCAGCCGCGGACTCTATAGCGCCAGGTGTCCGCCTCGGTCGGGCTGGAGGGGGGTGTTCATCCGCGTACGGTCGTCTTTCGTTCGTCCATACCTCCACTACAACGACAATGCCCTCTCCGTCGCCATCGATCTCGAGCGGGGACGTAAAGAAGCGGAATTCACAGGACTAGTAGCGCGCGTTTGTGTGAGTGTGTGTGTCTGTATGTGTGTGTGAGGGGACGTCAAAAGGGAGCCGTCCTGTCATTCAGTCGAGGGGTTGTGTGTGTCTCTTTTTTTTTTTTTTTTCGCTCTTTGGTCGATGAGGTGTCGCTGATGCGGATGCTTTGACGCGAACAGACGCCGCGAGTATGGCTGCCGGGAAGTTATTGCTGTACGCCGGGCTCTCGCTCTCCCTGTGCGCCCTGGGGATGCTAGCCGTGGCGATCTGCTCCGACCACTGGTACGAAACGGACGCCCGGCGCTACCGAGAGCGGTGCCGGAGCTTCTCCAACCGCCGCAAGGACCCGGGCTTCATCTACATCCCCAACATCAGCCTGCCGCTGCGCGCGGCCAGCCCGGTGGATCGGGTGGATCGCGTGGATCGGGTGGATCGCGTGGAGCGCCGCGAGGAGAAGCTGCGCTCGCTGGCGCGCCACCGACGGCAGCTGTTCGCCATGAGCGCCGCGGACGAGTGCAGCCGGCAGTACAACTCCACCAACATGGGGCTGTGGAGCCGCTGCCACCGGCTGGGCTTCGACCAGGAGATCGAGGATCTCATTCGGAAAGGTAAGAAGAAAAGAAATTATAATAATAATCGCCCTGGTGTCTTATTGTGGAAATGTGCTGATAGGGAAAACACTTCATCGTGTTGGATAATTTCATAAGGGCAATAACCTTATTTGTCATTGATTTATTGATTTTTCCGTTTGTTGTGGTGTTCATAAGGGTCATGCCCCCCCCCCCCTCCCAACCGTCCCGTCCTGTCTCCCTCTCTCCCTCCCTCCCATAACGTCATAGGAATGTGTCAGGTTCACCGGATACAAATGGCCGGTCAGAGATGTACGCTGGTTCTGTGTGTGTGTGTGTGTGTGTGTGTGTGTGTGTGTGTGTGTGTGTGTGTGTGTGTGTGTGTGTGTGTGTGCACACACACACACACGCACGCACGCACGCACGCACACACACACACACACACACACGCGAGTGCGTGTGTATGCGTGTGTGTTGTCCTGCGGAGGCGATGTGGGCAATGTGATGCAACCCGTGCTAAATAGCCATGTTATGATTCCCGATGTTTCTAAAAACGTGTGTTTTTATTTGCTCGAGTGTGAGAGGCTGATGCTGAGAGCGGTGTTCAGCCGTGACGATTGTTTCTTGACCGCAAAACAATGACATAATCACTTTGGAGGTGTTGTGGTGCGGGAGACATAACCACAACGAAGGGGCTCCAACGATACCTATGCTCGTTGTTGGAGGGGGAGGTTATGACTATTATAATATATGAACGATTGCAGTGGGTGATGGTATTTATGATGCTGTCCAAAAAAGGCCCGTTCTCTGTGGTTCAGCTGTTGTTGTGGTCGGGTGTGTATCATCGCTTTAATGAGAACATCTGTGCCGAGCCAAAATAAAATACTATGTGGGCTCGTTGTGGTTATAAGGCGATAGGGAGAGGCTTCAGTAGAGATTACTTATGGCTAATGGTCTCTCTCTCTCTCTCTCTCTCTCTCTCTCTCTCTCTCTCTCTCTCTCGTCGCATCTCATCGTTCTCTCTCTCTCTCTCTCGTCTCTCTCTCT
>OLKM01000117.1:37523-44998 GCA_900291075.1 Melanogrammus aeglefinus | reverse complement strand
CTGCCTGCCTGCCTGCCTGCAGCACCTCAGGGTGCCGGGATGGGCGTCTGGTGATGGGTGGGGAGAGGGGGGTGAGGGAGGGTGGGGGGGGTTGGAGTTTGGAGGGGGTGCTAGCCTTTTAAGTGCTCACTCAACAGTGCTTAGGCCACAGTGGCTGCCTTCTGCGACACCTCGGCTGTGACAGACTGCTAAACTCTTCCCGGAGAGGGAGGGAGGGAGGGAGGTGGAGAGAGGGAGAGAGAGAGAGAGAGAGAGAGAGAGAGAGAGAGAGAGAGAGAGAGAGAGAGAGAGAGAGAGAGAGAGAGAGGGGGGGGGGGGAGAGGGGGGGGGAGGGTGGGGGGGGAGAGAGAGAGAGAGAGAGAGAGAGAGAGAGAGGGGGGGGGAGGAGAGGAAGGGGGAGTGTTGCATCATCCTCATATCACACCACAATGTGTTTAGTTTTTCCTAAAAATGCCGTTGGGATTTCGGGGACGCTAAAAGTGTCTCAGCCCGCTCAGCGTGGGCGACTCGTTCTGAGAAGTCTCTCCAGGAAGAAGCGGATGTACCAGGTGGAGGAGGCGGAGGAGGAGGAGGTGAAGGAGGTGGTGGTGGAGGAGGAGAAGGTGGTGGTGTGGCGGCCAATTGCGTCACTAGGGTCGTAGCTCCGGCAAGCTTCGGGCCAATGGGACGGGGTAAGAGCGAGCGAAGACGATTTCTCAGTGTCGCTCGAGTTGTGAAAACGCACGTTCAAGAACATGGATCCCCCTCTGCAATGCGCCGTTTGGTGAGGCGGTGGGAGGCAGCGACTATGACCGCTTCTCCGGGTTCCGGCTGGTTGTACCGGGGGTCAGCCACGCACATGGGATGTGTGATTGACAGGAGGGAGGAGGGAGTTTAGCTCGGAGGGAGGCTGGGGACACTGGTGATCGTCGGACCTATCCCGTTACAAAAGGTTAGGGGTGTACAAAAAGGGAAAGTATATATACCGGTATACAAATAGTCAAGAGATCACTCATACGAATGTCTCGTGAAAAGACTTGTGTGGTGTTTTATGTCACTTTTGCAACGTGTCCCAATGTGCAAAGGACTCCACTTTCCCGTGACCCTGACCCACTCATAGGAATTACTCAAATATCCTATTCAGCGTTTCTGAGCTTGAGCAACAGCCCGTCTCTCTACGGGACTTTGACGTGGGGTCACGCTGATAGACAAGTGTTCAGGCCAGGGTGACAGGGGTGGGGGTGGGGGTGGGGGCGTTGTGTGTGGGGGTGGGGGTCTGGTCCCGGGGATTCGGATGCCAACTCCTCTCCTGGGCCTCGTTAGAGAGAGAGAGAGGACAGGACACGCTGTGGAACCTGCCGGAACAACTCACTCTCACTCTCTCTCTCTCTCTCTCTCTCTCTCTCTCTCTCTCTCTTCTCTCTCTCTCTCTCTCTCTCTCTCTCTCTCTCTCTCTCTCTCTCTCTCTCATACATGAAATTTGAAAATATAGGCCTACAATCGTTCATTGTATGTTGCGATGCTCAGTGACGCTGACTTTGTAGAACTCACTCATAATAGACTTCACACTTCTCTCCATCCTCATGTTTTTTAAAGCACCTCACTCTTGGCAGCTCGGAGCTTTGTGAAAGCTCAGAAAAGAAAGTATTTGTTTGCCACGTTTCCTAATATTGCCGACATGTTGAGCCTCACCGTGAAACAACCTAAAGCGACAACGTTTCGTTTGGCTCACAGGGAGGAACTGTGGAGTAAACAGCGAATAAGGGAGGTGTTTCACTGGCAGACTTACAAATCGACAAACAAATATCTAAAAGAAAGAATAATGCGCGCGAGTACACACACGCAGACATACAGACACACACACACACACACACACACACACATAGACCCACACACACAGACACACACAGACACACACACCCCAGGGTGTTCCGTAAACAGAGAAGTGTGTGAGATGTTTGTTTATCAGCACCAACTGCGAGTTAACATTAATTCCTCCAGGAATCGACTTTTAGTGTTGCGTTTAGCGAGAAGGTCGTTCTTTAACCCTGGTTTGTTTTTCTCGTCTGTTGCCTCATAAACAAAACCATATCCAAACATCTCCGCCGATGAAGGCGTGCGCTTCGACGGTGACGAGGCACCCGTGAAGACGACGGTAACGGGGTCTGTCGGTCTCAAAGGCTCCCGTTCTGATGTTATGGGTCACGGCCATTTTGAATCTGTAATCGTCTCGAGCCGGGACGCGGTGGCTTCTCGGGACGGTTTTACGCGTCTGCCGACCGCGGCTGTAAACTTTACAAGCTAGCTCGGCGAGGCGAGTGCCTTTATCAGCGATAATCCCCGGCGCTCGTATTTACACGTTTACGTGCAGGAAACGTTTCAACGGGCGTCTTTGTGGGGTTTTACGTTTTTACGACGCACACATATCACACAGCAACGAGGTGGGCGGTGGTATCTGCGTTTTTCAAACGGTAAAACTGCCGTTCTGAAGGTCGGCCTCACAGCACTGTCTGGAGCTACGAGGACCTCAGACCTTCGGGCCTGAGGTGATCTGAGGTCCTAGGATGGCACGAGCAGTGTTTTAGAACCCCATGCTTTTACGTAACGCGTTACCGTGTGACATAACTGACACGAAATATGAATATGTCGGCATGGCGCCCAGATGGGGATGACACATGGCTCCCATATGGCTATGCACGCGGAAAGAGGATAGCCATGTCTGTACATACATAAATACATACATATATACACATATATACAGTCATACATTCACACTCACACCCCCCACAGGAAGTCGCCGGCAAACACATTATGAATGACTAACTTGCAGTAAATTGGACATTTTCTCTCGCTATATTGTAGTAGCACATTCGTAGAGTCCCCTAGTTTCCTTATTCAACATCCCAACACCAACACCAGTATCAACACCACCACCACCAACACCACCACCACCAGCACCACCACCACCACCACCACCACCACCACCACCACCAACACCACCACCAGCAGCACCACCACAGCTGTGTCGCGGAGCATCATTTGATTTTGGCGAGGGAGAGGAAGAGGCAGGAGACGAAGACCGGAGTGCTGGAGCAATGCTGGCTGACGTCAGCGGCCGCCAGCTGCTCTCTCTCTATCTCCTCTCTCTCTCTCTCTCTCTCTCTCTCTCTCTCTCTCTCTCTCTCTCTCTCTCCTTCTCTCCCTTTCTCCCTGTCTACCCCCATCTCTCACCTCCTCTAGCCCTTTTTATAACCCTTCCTCTCTCTCTCTCCCTCTCTCTCTCTCTCTCTCTCTCTCTCTCTCTCTCTCTCTCTCTCTCTCTCTCTCTCTCTCTCTCTCTCTCTCTCTCTCTCTCTCTCTCTCTCTCTCTCTCTCTCTCTCTCTCTCTCTCTCTCTCCTCTCTCTCTCTCTCTCTCTCTCTCTCTCTCTCTCTCTCTCTCTCTCTCTCTCTCTCTCTCTCTCTCTCTCTCTCTCTCTCTCTCTCTCTCTCTCTCTGTCTCTCGCTCTCCTCTCTCCCTTTCTCTCCTCTCTTTCTCTCCTCTCTCTCTCTCTGCTACTTGATATTCCCCCCTGCGCCTACTCACAGACAGAACGCTCGCCAGAGAGATGGAGTGTGAAGACGGGCGAGAGCGACAGAGAGAGAGAGAGAGAGAGAGAGAGAGAGAGAGAGAGAGAGAGAGAGAGAGAGAGAGAGAGAGAGAGAGAGAGAGAGAGAGAGAGAGAGAGAGAGAGAGAGAGAGAGAGAGAGAGAGAGAACAGACACACAACACATATACACACAAACACACACGCAGAAATGCCAAACAGCTCCCTGAGATTATAGTTAATAGGGGGGGGGGGGGGGTTCCGGGAGTCTTCCACTGATTGGCGGTTGAGCTCGGTAATCCCCTTCCGGTTGGACGAGACGTTGCCCAGGCGACGGGGTACAATGGCGACGACGAACGTTGTTTCTCAGGACGCAGCAAAAACGAGAGAGAGAAAAAAAATAGACGAGAGAAATGTGGAGATTTGGTTCGACGCATGTTAGTGTCGCCGGATTAGCATCGCTGTTGCGTTGGTGTTTTAAGACGAATCACCTTTTTTGGGACGCGTCCACGGAGAAGGAAAACCTGCTGAATCAGACCCGTGCCCGTAGTCCACCAATCGATAGCCTAAATAATTATGGGCCAGATCAATTCTCACTGCTCGCTCGCACACACGCGCACACACACACACACACACACACACACACACACACACACACACACACACACACACACACACACACACACACACACACACACACACACACACACACACACCCCCCCTTCATACTGTATTATATATATTATGTACTGTATGGCATTTGTCTTAAATATTAAATACACAAGTATCATATCGATCATATATTACAAATTCTTCTTATGGATTTGTTTACATGTATAGATACCATTTTAAATACATCACAAAGACATGGTTCATTGGGTTTCACACCTGTACGCACGCACACACACCATTCATACTATATTATATATATAGTGTACTGTATGGCGTATTAAATATTAAATCCACATGTATCTTACCTATATATACCGTTTTAAAATACATTTACAAAGACACACATCCACACACACAGGCATAAATACACTTCAACCAGGCCCCACGGGCGCGCTCGCTCTATTATTAATGGGTTCAGCCATGTCACGGCAGGCCCAGCCCCTGCAGGACAGGCCTGATTAAAAGCCCTCCGTCCCCCAAACGTCCACAAGCCGTTCACCTTTGAACTACGGTCACACACACAGAAATCGTCCAACCTCCCACCCTGACATAAAAGCAGCAATGGCTTTGTTTTGTGAGGACTCCCGATAGAACACTCCACCGGCTTCTCTTTCTCTCCTCAAGCGAACCGATGGAAGGAAAAACAAAACGTTTTTTTTTTGCTTTTTGCTTTTTACAAGGCGACTCTGTTATGTCGGGCATTAGCCGGCCGTAACACCGCGCGACCCGCCTGGCCCCCTGCCTCGCCTTCCCCTTGTTTAGTGTCAGCCTCTACAAGGCCGCGCAAAGGCCCATTAAAATTTCATTCAGGGGTTTGGCTGGAAGAGCTGTGTTACCGCCGGCGAACACCGTCCCTCCCGGACCCCCCACGCCGCCGCCGGTTTCCTGCTATTTTAAAAGGTTGTGTCAGCGATGCTAGGTCGAAACATAAATGATCACATGCATCTGATCTTTCCCCACGATCCGCTAGCTGCCCACCCCGTAAGCAGGCCGTCAAAAAAACACGTCTCAGTAGGCAGCCTGTACTACGAGATCGCACACAAAAACAAACGGTACTACCAACCACTTAAAAACCGAAATAAATAGTATTCCAACCAATCAACGACAAGGGTTGGGTGTTGTGGGGTTTTGCGCTGCGTTCATGATCGTTTTTACTGGATGCACGAAGCGCGGAAGGGAGAGGCGAGCTGGCTCTGTTTGTTTTGGCATCTCGCTTCAAATACCAACAGAAGTGACGTCACCCAACATCGCTGATAAGACCTGCTTGGGTCTCAAACTCAACCTACCTGGGGGCCGCTGGAGGTACAGTCTGGGCCAGGCTGGGCCGCATCAATTATTCAACAGAAAAAGGGAGCACAACTGACCCAATATAAGATAACGATCGGGCTATCATTAGAACACGTTGGTTATGGTATCGCTGACAACACGGAACATTTCATAGCGGTTGGTGGAAACCGGGACATTTTAGCGTCCTTTGGCTTTTGTCGGGACTCAGGACACGCAACTCAAAATTGGGACTGTCCCGGGAAAACCGGGACATCTGGTCACCCTATCACAAGCGATAAAAAAGCGGGGGAGCCACTCGTGCGCGCCACACTAACACTAAACTTTGATGCGAAGTCGGGCGCCACAAAATATCATCCTGCGGGCCTCAATTGGCCCCCGGGCCGCGAGTTTGAGACCCCTACTTTAACGAGATAGGCTCCTGCCTTTTTTTCTTTGCCTTTTTGCCGCAACACAACGCTGTTCTGTAGCGTTGAAACACCAGCACCAGGGAGGCTGTTGTCAGTTGCTGTGGTGTTTTTGTTTTTAATGTCATAAATATTTGGCCTGGTAAGCCCTTTGAGCTGTAATTGCTATTAAGGTCATACAAATAAAATTGAATATAACTTGATTGAATGAATGAATTCATGGAGGGTATGGAGTCATAGAGTAAAAACATCTCACGCGTAAAAACATCTCGTACCCATCCACTCATAAACATCGAGCCAGCAACCCGCTCAGTGAGAAGCCTGTGAGGGGAGACGTGTCTTGCTCAAGAGCACAACCAACGCTTCAGCCAGAGAGAACCGAACCATCGGGCCGGTAACCGAACAGCTGCCAGTCAAACTGCTCTACCGCCCCGAAAGACGGACCAGGATTAGTTTAGCCCAAAATAGTTCAAGACAGCGACGGCGCAGAGTGTTGTGAGTGTGACCCAAAAAGCAGTCCATCACCGTGGCTGACGCCATACAGATGGCGGCCGGATGGGCGTCTGTGCCTGTCACGCTACATGCTCTGCCCAGATGGCAGCAGAGCCTGGTGAGGGCGGCCCCTGATCGAAGCGGCAGCGAGCGAGCGAGCGAGCAGCGGCGGCGGCGGCTGGGGGCTGAATCGGCGCCGGGATCTCATCAGAGTTGACCCACATGCAGCCCGCGCCTTGGATTTATCTTGGAGAGTTTGCGAGCGTGCGGCGGTAAAACCCAATACCAAAGAGGGTGCCGTCAGCTAGGGGTGTGTGTGTGTGTGTGTGTGTGTGTGTGTGTGTGTGTGTGTGTGTGTGTGTGTGTGTGTGTGTGTGTGTGTGTGTGTGTGGTGATTGTGTGTGTGTGTGTGTGTGTGTGTGATGTGTGTCGTGAGTTAGGGGTGTGTGTGTGTGTGTGTGTGTGTGTGTGTGTGTGTGTGTGTGTGTGTGTGTGGGGTTGGGGGGGAGATAGATAGCCTCTTCAGTTTACTGTGTGTGAGTGAGTGAGTGAGTGAGTGAGTGAGTGAGTGAGTGAGTGAGTGAGTGAGTGAGTGAGTGAGTGAGTGAGTGAGTGGGTTAGGTTGGGCAGAGATAGCAAGTCTACTCGGTTTACTTTGTCTGATTGGGCAGAGATAGCTAGCCTATTTGGTTTACTTGATTGAGTGAGTGTGTAAGTGTGCAAGTGAGTGAGTGAGTGAGTGAGTGAGTGAGTGAGTGAGTGTGTGAGTGAGTGAGTGAGTGAGTGAGTGGGTGGTTTGGGCAAAGAAATCTAGCCGATTCGGATTACCTCTGTGTGAGTGAGTGAGTGAGTCTGTGAGTGAGTGAGTGAGTGAGTGAGTGAGTGAGTGAGTGAGTGAGTGAGTGAGTCTGTGAGTGTCGGAGGGAATAGCGTTTCTACGGCTGGGTCTGCGCTAACTGATTAGCTTCCCAGAGACAGCTGATTCTGCGCGCTCATTAGCGTATTCCAGATGGTTGGACGTAAACAGTGAGAGGGACTTTTCCCCGTCTCATCCCC